>MU005987.1:4386-190301 GCA_010093745.1 Piedraia hortae CBS 480.64
AAAAAAAAAAAAAAAAAAAAAAAAAAAAAAGCCCCAGAATAATCCCCAGTTTCAACGCACGAAGCATCCCTCACGCTGTCTACTCCAACCCCCTCCCAACGCTCTCAACCCTCCCCCTCACCCTCTCCACCTCTTTCATCGCCTCTTCCCACTCCCCTTTATCCACCCTCTCCCTAACACTCCCAAAAACCCCCCTAAAAGAACCCTCCACCTCGCCCGTAAGCCCCTCTCTCCCAAAGACCACATGCCGCCCGCCAGGGTGGACCAAACCCTTCTCAAACCCCGCAACAGTCTTACTCCCCCCCTTCATTCTCCCCCTTTCATAAAACGTGTTAACCCTCCTTTCCAACACACCCACCTCCTCCTTTAGCTGCTTTAGCGTAAAATTCGTCGCGCGCTCCACATCCCCCGGCGAGGCAGTTGGCAATCTTTCCAACCTCGCGAACGTCGCTGACGTCTCACGCTCCAAAACCGTGATCCATTCGGAGAGTTGCTCCGCATACGCTTTCAAATCCAGGGGCACTTCCATCCCCGCGGAAAACTCCACGACCAGCAGCGCGATGACTTGTGTCAAGTGTTTGTGGAGGGCATAATCAGGATCGACGAACGTCGCAAGCGACTCGATTGTATCGTGACATGAGTGGCGTGGGAGGGCGGAGGAGGGGGAGGTATGTTTCTGCGTGAAACCCACTGAGAGGGTTGATACCCCTGCCAGGGTGAGGAAGGGGAGGGTGTCGGTTAACACCGTTGGGGGGTGGAGGGGGGTGCCCGTGGAGCGCCAGGAGGAGAGGAGGGTGGATACTTCGTCGTCGGTATCGCTGCCTTCGGCTTCGGAGAGGGAGGAGGGGGAGTCAGAGTCGGAGGGCGAGGTATTCCCATCCACCCGCGCGAGGACATGTTCAAGGACCCTCCTCCAGCTCGGCGGAGCAGCCGCATGGAACGTCGGGCCGGCCACACCCTCGATGTTGATGAACGCCACCGCTTCCTCCTTCAGCAAAGACAGGTTCTCTTCGACGAATTCGGTGCTACCCGCGAGGTTATACTCCGCCGCATCGAAACTCACAAACTCGATCGTGCGAAGCGGTCTCCACCCTCGATCTCTGAGCACGCTGAAGATATGTACGACTTCCAGTAGGATTGCGGTCCCGCTTCCCCCGTCTATCGCGCCGTAACACCACGAGTCACGGTGTGCACCGATTACGACCCGCTCGTTGGGGAACTCGCTCCCGCGGATCGCGCCGTGCACGTTCCAGATTTCTTGGGTTAGGTTTCCTTCGTTGAGGGATTTGAGGTGGACGAGGGAGTTGGTGGTGACATTGCCGGACCACCATTGTTTCAGTTCGAAGGATTTGGGGCCGTGGATCCAGCCCCCCGGGAGCTTGAGGCCGGTGTTTTTGAGGGAGAGGAGGAGGATGCGCGCGTCGCGCCAGGAGAGGGGAAGGGACGGGATCTTGGGGAGGTCGGCGTCGGTGGGGGAGAGACGCTTCGCGTTCAACGTCGAGGAATGGCCGGGTGTGAGGGGGTCGCCGAGGGTTAGACTCACGTCGTCGCGTTGGATCATGTCGTCTGGAGGCCGCCAGGCGCTATCGGGGGGAACGTCGGATGGGTCGGAGTAGATCATGACGCCCACGCAGCCGGCGTCTTGGGCGGCCTGGACTTTGAGGCCTGGACTCGGCTGCGTGCCGCCGGATTTTACGAGGGCGATCGACCCGTTGGTGACGATTCCGTTTTCGTGGAGACGAGCAAAGTCGTTGGCGCTGCCGCCGTTGGCGTAGATTAGATGGCCTTCGGCTTCGCCGCTTTTGCTACGTGCGTGCCAGGCGAGGGTTTGTTCCCGGTCTTTGTAGATGCTGTCTTCCTCGAACGAGGCCGACCAGGCGGGCGAGCCTTCGCGCTTGAGAGTGAGGCTCCGCTCGCCGGGGTAGTCGAGGTAGACGTAGTACGATTTCGTCTCGAGAGAGTCTAGTTTGCCGAGTTCTTTCCAGCTGTCTTTCACCCACTTGGCGAGGTAGAAGTCCCCCTCGGTGCCGGCTACGTGGTCGAATTTGGTGAGATGCATGAGGAAATAGTGGACGTTCTCGCCGCTCGCCCTGCCCTGAACCGCCGCCCGGACGGTTTCTATAGGGAAGTAGGTGTCCCCGTCGACGTCGCCGGCGCCGGGAAAGACTTCGAGCACGAAGAGGACATAGGTCAGAGTGGCAAGCAGAAAGAGCCCGGCAAGTCGCGCCGCTGTCGGGCCGGACATGCGATACTCCTGCGGAATGTACAGACGACGGAAGAACCGACGCACTTGGTCTAGCCATGGCGAGGGAAGAGACAGCGACGACAGCTTTGCGCCGAGCTGCTGGGCCCATTTGCCGCCGCGTAACCGCGCCCGATGGTACAGTCTGGACGAAGGCTCCGGCGCTTCCAGGTAGTCGAGCTCTTCGATGTGTCGGTCGTCGTTGCTGTCGTCACTGTGCGGCGACTCTGGTCGGAGCAGGCCGGTTGTGGCCTCTTCATACGTTGGAATGGGGACGTGGGAGTGGTCTGCCATTGTAGCAGAGTCAGCTGCAGACGTCAAGCTGTCAGTGTCGGGTCGGGTCAGGTCAGGTCTGGTCAGGTCAGATCAGGTCCGAGTCAACAGTCAAAGAGTCAAATAGTCAGGATAGTAAAGACTCCAGAACCGTTACGACACCATGAAAAAAGAACTGCTCTTCCTCGTCGTCGGCAGCACCGCCCAGGGGTTGAAGGCGCAGCTGCAGGCGGCGTGTCCAGCCTACCACCTATATGCCAAGTTCCCGCAGTGAGTAGATGGCAAGGAGAAGGGATGTCTAGCTAACAGACAGCCAACCGCTGAGCAATGGACCGATGCAGCTGCCGTTCCAGCGGCCGGCCAAGGTGTGTCGGACGTTTGAATCCGAGTCGGTCGAACAGGTCATCCGAGACCTGAACGCTTCCCTGGTCGACCGGGACCTGGCGAGGCTGTTTGAGAACGCCTTTCCCAACACGCTGGACACAACCGTCCGGTGGCACGTCGACGGCTCGGAAAGAGTGGCCAAGAGGGCCCAGCAGCCGTTTCTCTCCGACGGCGAATGGAAGGGCGCCCAGAGCTTCATCGTCACCGGCGATATCAACGCCGAATGGATCAGAGACAGCACCAACCAGCTGGCCCAGTACCAGCGGCTGGCCAAGCAAGACCCTGCCGTCCGGAACCTCATCCTGGGAGCCATCAACACCCAGGCAGAGTACGTTATCGAGTCTCCCTACTGCAACGCCTTCCAGCCGCCGCCCCCGAGCAATCTAGATGCAGCCAACAACGGGCAGCCGGACAAAGTGCATCCGGCGTACGAGCCGAGCCAGGTGTTTGAGTGCAAGTACGAGCTGGACTCTCTCGCCCATTTCCTCCGTCTCGGTAACGAATTCTACTCTCACACAAAGTCTACAGCATTCGTAACCGAACGCTGGATTCTCGCCTTGGAGGAGCTGCTCAACGTTCTAGACGAGCAGTCTGAGCCTACCTTTGACCCCAAAACGGGCGCATTCGAGAAGCAAAACTACCGCTTCCAGCGCATGACCGACACCGGCACCGAGACGCTGAACCTCGCCGGCGTTGGCAACCCCCTTAATCACGGCACAGGACTCGTCCGTTCCGCCTTCCGTCCCAGTGACGATGCCACTGTCCTGGGCTTCCTCGTCCCAGCCAATGCCATGATGGCCACGGAGCTGAAGCGCGCAGCAGACGTCCTTGTCGCCGCTGGCAAGCCGATGATGGGCGAGGGTCTGCGGGTGCGTGGCGAGAGGCTGGAGAAGAGCGTATGGGAACACGGCACGGTTCAGCACGGCAAATGGGGACGGGTATTTGCCTTCGAAGTCGACGGCTACGGGTCCTCCATCCTCATGGACGATGCAAATGTGCCGTCTCTGCTGGCATTGCCATACCTTGGCTTTGTCAAGGCTGCAGACGAGACTTAT
Source organism: Piedraia hortae CBS 480.64 (assembly GCA_010093745.1). Lineage (NCBI taxonomy): Eukaryota > Fungi > Ascomycota > Dothideomycetes > Capnodiales > Piedraiaceae > Piedraia > Piedraia hortae. Next base: position 8,341 of record MU005987.1, read on the forward strand.
CAAAACACCAGACGCATGATCCTCAGCAAGGCGGGCAATCCTTACTTCCTTACCGGACAGCAGTTTTCAGGCATTGGAGGGCCGCACATCGGGCTGCAGAACGCGTGGCCTATGAGTCTGCTGGTTCAGGCCATGACGAGCGACGATGACAAGGAGATTGAATCGCTGCTGGACAGGGTCAAGATTGCCTCGCCGCTGGGACTGATCCACGAGAGCGTTCACGTCGACCGCGTCAGACTCTACACTCGAAGCTGGTTTGCCTGGGCGAATTCCGTCTTTGCTCAGACCATCTTGGACATCGCAGAGCGCAAACCGCATCTGCTGTTTGGGCCGGGAGCGAAGCCTTACATTGTGGGTAAAAAGTAGTTGTTCCTAGAAAATAACATCCTCTTCGTCTTGGTCTCCTAGAACGTTTGTCGTCTCTGCGTTTTCCTTGTTTTCCTTGTTTTCCTTGCTCTCTGCCTCTTCTGCTGCTCTCGCTCTCTCCTTGACTCCCTTTACCTTTTTCAGACGAAAGAATTCTTCACGGTCGAGCTCGTCTAGTTCGGAGTTGATGTATTTGATGGTGTTTTCCGTCCGGGGGATGATGACATATTCGCTGTGCTGTTAGCAACCCCTTGCAAGCAGCTAGCAGAACGTACATGGCATTCACTCGCCGATTGACAACTTTGATAACCTCGTCGAGGATGACAAACGCCGTCTGCAGGGAGGCCAGCTCAACTAGCGTCTCCACCGCACGCGTATAAGTCTCTCGACATCTCTGCACCTGGTGGCCACCACGTCCAAGACCGGTCATGCCGAATTCGTTGCCGACGCCTTCTTTCTGAAAGCTCTCAAACTGCGGCAAAAAGACACCGCTGACGTTCTCCTGCTTCGTCTTGACCCGCAGCTTCGCCTGACGCGCCGACTCGGCGATCTGAAATCCGATCTGCGAGTTGCCTACCGCATACGTAACTTCGGCGAGGGAGAAGGCAGCAATCTGCATGACGCGGCCCATCTTGCGCTTTGCATCGTCGATGCGTCGGGTAATCTCCCGGAAGCGCTTCGTCAGGGCTTCAGACTTGCGCTTCAGAAGATCATGGCCAGTCTGAGCTCCCTTGAGCTTCGACTTCATAGCCCCAAGGGACTGTCGCGTCGGGAAGACGGGCTCCCTATCCTAGATTCATAAGATTTGATTAAAATTGACTAGAAATTGACTTACGGCCTGGCCAGACATGTCGCGTGTTTTTGGTTGTAGGGAGTCGGCAAATGCCGGGGTCCGCAGTCAATCAAGTGCAGCGTTCCGGTCCGTACGTGCCGCCCCGCCTCCGCCCCCGCCTCCCCGCCTTTTCGATGCAGGGCCAAACGACGTCCGCACGTCCGCACGTCCACACGTCCACACGTCCACACGTCCACATCTAATGAGCGCCGCTGCTCAGCTGCTCCGGAGTGTCACGCCGCCATTCAAGATTCCTCTAGGCCTCGGACGGTCTCAGCGCGGCGATCCCATGAGTCTTCATCTCATTTCGCGCAACGATGAAATCTACGAAGATGCCATTCTGAGACAGCCGGACAAGGTGCAGCCATGGCTAGACTATGCGCAGTTTAAGCGGCAGCATGGGACAATCTTGGAGCAGGTGTTTGTGTTAGAGCGCGCCGCCGTCGCTCTGCCGCGCAGCTACAAACTGTGGAAGATGTACCTGGACCTGCGCGTTGGCCATTTAAAAGGCCGCAATCCCGCACGCAACAAGGCTGAATTTCACAAGGTCAATGCTCTCTTTGAACGGGCGCTGATTCTGCTCAACAAGATGCCACGCATATGGGAAATGTATCTTACGTTCTTGTGCCAGCAGCCGCTCGTCACGTTTACAAGGCGCGCCTTTGATCGCGCACTCAGAGCGCTGCCGCTGACCCAGCACCGACGCATCTGGTCTCTTTATAGACCGTTTGCCAATTCAGTGGGCGGGGAATCGGCGGTGCGGGTGTGGCGACGCTACGTCGGAGTGCATCCAGAACACATGGAGGCGTACATTGAGCTGCTTGTGCGGGAGCAGAAATACGTCGAGGCTGTGCAACGATACGTGGAAATGCTTAACAATCCGCGCTTTGTGTCCAAAGAAGCCAAGGGTCCGTTTGAAAACTGGGCCGATATGCTGGAAATCATCATCGACAATGCCAGGGTGGTTCCTAATCCGATACCGTTACCGAATGGGGGCACTTTGAATGTAGAGACGCTTGTGCGGTCAGGGTTGAAGCAGTTTCCGGACCAGAGCGGGATCCTCTGGGTCGGCCTGGCAAGATACTACATCAACCTGGGCTCGTATGAGAAAGCGCGCGACGTTTTCGAGGAGGGCATCACCACCGTGTTGACTGTCCGCGACTTCTCCGTCGTCTTCGACACCTATGCCGAGGCAGAGGAAGCCCTGATCGGGATCAAACTAGAAGAATCCGCCGCAAGGCAGGAAAATAACACCGTAGACAGCGCCGCCGACGTCGACTTGGACGTGCGGATGATGCGTTTCGAGCAACTCATGGACCGACGACCCTTCCTCGTCAACGACGTTTTGCTCCGTCAAAACCCCAACAACGTATCCGAATGGCTCAAACGGGTCGCCCTCTGGGGCACCAACCAAAAAATGGCAATCCAAACCTACACCGACGCCATCGCGACCATCAACCCAAAGGCCGCAATCGGTCGTTTCTGCGACCTCTGGGAATCCTACGCTCAATTTTACGAATCCCACAACGACCTCCCCTCCGCGCGCATCATCTTAAACAAAGCAATCAAAGTCCCTTACAAATCCATCACCGAGCTCGCGGACATCTATATTTCGTGGGCGGAACTGGAACTCCGCGCTGGATCTCTCTCCGGCGCGACAACCCTCCTCGCGTCAGCGACCAAGTCCCCCCGGCGAAGCACGGTCTCCTACTTCGACGACTCCCTCCCCCCCCAAATCCGAATCCACAAATCCTGGAAACTCTGGTCCTATTACATCGACCTCGTCGAATCCACCTCTCCCCTGGCGTCCATACGCCCCCTCTACGAGAAAGTCTTTTCCCTGGGAATCGCAACCCCCCAAACAGTGGTCAACTACGCCCTCCTCCTCGAATCAAACGGATACCACGAATCCTCCTTCAAAATTTACGAGCGGGGGTTAGCGCTATTCACCTATCCCACCGCCTTCGAACTCTGGAACCTCTACCTCTCAAAAGCAATCGACCGCAAAATCTCAATCGAACGGCTTCGCGACTTGTTCGAACAGGCGCTGGATTCCTGTCCTCCGAAGTTCGCGAAGCCGCTTTACCTCATGTACGGCGCGCTGGAGGAGGAACGGGGCCTAGCGAGGCATGCAATGCGCATCTACGAGCGCGCGACGAGGAGCGTTGCGCCCGAGGACGCAGCGGAGATGTTTGAATACTATATCACCAAGTCGGCGAGTAATTTTGGGTTGACGGCTTCAAGGCCCGTGTACGAGAAGGCGATTGCCACACTGCCGGACAAAGAGGCGGTTAAGCTGTGTGTGAAGTTTGCGGATATGGAACGACGGTTAGGGGAAGTGGACAGAGCGAGGGGGATTTATAGACATGCTGCGCAGATGGTTGATCCACGGGCTGATGAGGGGGGTTTTTGGAATAGGTGGGAGGAGTTTGAAGTGAGGCATGGGAATGAGGATACGTATAGGGATATGTTGAGGGTTAAGAGGGCTGTGATTGGGAGATTCGGGTGCGATGTGCATTTTGTGGCGAGGACAGCGGTTGAGAGGGTGAAAATGAGGGGGCAGGTGGGTTTCGTGAAGGCGCAGGAGGGTGAGGGGGGGAAGGAGAATGTCAAGGGGAATGAGGATGAGGTTGAGTTGGAGGAGTTGTAGACTACTTCGTTGTAAGTGGGGATGGAGGGGGGGTGTATATTAGGTTTATAGATGTTGTGGATGTGCATTCTTTGGGTGGGACTGTTATCCCCTCAAATCAACTTCTGATTTGACATCATCGTGGGACAGTTTAAAAAAAAACCCCCTAACAGCGAACAAGACTGGGAATAAATCATGATCTCATAAAAACTTTCATTCCAAAAAGAAAAAAAAAAAAAAAAACGGGTTCTCGGGTATCACCTTTTCTCATGTAGAATTGGCCTGATGATCCTGTTCTGCCAATTCCGCTCTTTCGCGTTCAAGCTCATCCGCACGATCAATCGCTCCTTTGATGACTTGTTTGTCTTCCTCTTTCAGACTGTTGATCAATGAGTTGTAGAGCTGGGAGTCTTGGAGGGAGAGTGCTATTATTTGTCAGTAAACCACACAGCAGGGGATTACCTAAACTCACCATGCAAAGCAGACTTAAACAGTCCGTAAACTTCGACTTTGTCAAGGGGCGAGTCGAGGAGATCTTCTTCGAGAGCGTCATCCTCATCATCATCGTCATCTTCAAGGTTGTTGGCCTGTCGACCTAGGAAATCTAGGTACACCTCCCTTTCGCCGCGGACATCACCGTCATCTTCGTTTTCCCATTCGCCATCGGCTGCGAAATCTTCTATGACGTCGCCGGCCGTGGGGCCGAGGTCTTCTTCTTGTCGAGCTTCGTTGCGGGTTTGCTCAGCTTGCGGCAGGGCACGGAAGAGGGCGACTAGACCATCCATCAGCCGTGGCCAGCCTGGTCGCACGCTCGCGGGAATTTCCTCAGTTCGTAGTCCCAGCAGGGAACTAATCCCGACGATACACAGCTTTTTATCATTAAATCGTGTGAACATCTCCATGTGCGCGAACCAGATGCCAAAGAACCTATCAGTCCATCCGCCGCCTTCAAGCACGCGCATGGCGAGCCGTGGGTTGTAGTACACAGCATTGATAACCATCTCCATCAGATGGACCCGATAGCTCTTACTCTTGTAGCCCTCGCGGAGTAGTTCTCCCATGGCGATGGCGATTAATTCTGGTATATAGTGATCAATACCGCCCCGGAGGTTCAGCATCATGATTTCTGCCAGTCTGCAGCCGCAGATTTTGTCTCCGCCGCCTCCCCTGGTATCGACGAAGATGGTGCGTGTCATGTCCATGACGGCGTCCAGGAACGGCGGGTTCTGCAGCAGGGCCGAGCCGCCGTATGTCACAAAGTTCTCCAGCGCAGGCAGCATGTCCTCCAGATACAGCTCCGCCCCGGCTTTGTATGTCTGGTGCATGAGGCTAAATGCCGTCCACATGTAGGGCGAAATCGCCTTGGAGCTGAACGTGCACGAATCGATAATCTCAAAGATTTCGTTGTACAAATCATACAGCTTGTGCTGTAGGGTGACGGTAATGAGCGGTAGGAGGATTTCTTCCAAATGGGAAACAACCGACGGTTTGCTCTCCAACGTCAGGATCAGAGTGCCGATAGTCTGCAACACGCCGAGCGCTGTGATGCTCTTGTCGTCCATGTAATCCGCCACTTCCTCGTCCTTCTCCTGGTTCCGAGCAATCATCTCGCCCACGATTCTGAGATAAGTGTCTTTAAGCTGTACAGTCAACGCCACGGCAAACGGTGCGAGTTCCTCGGCAAATACTCCAACAAACTCCTCCATCACGTTGGCCAATGCATCTACGTCAACCTCGTTGGTCAGCTTAAGCAGCTGCTGCATGACCTGCGGAATGTTCTGCTGCATCAAGGCCTTGATGGGCTCATGGCGGATGAGCGACTGCAGAGCCAAAGCAGCCGCGACACGAACAGGGAGACATTCGTCTGCCATGCTTTCCAGGATGTTCCTGTAGACAACGACGAGGTTGTTCCCATCAGCAAAGTTGAGCTTCTCAAACCGCTCCAAAGTAGTGCAGGCTCTCGCACGTAGGAATCCATGCGGACTTCTAAACTCTGGAAAGACGTGACGCACAAAGAAATACTCAACCTGGTCCGCAATCGGGCTCTTGGGACCCAGGATGGTATCGGCAAGAGTACCAATCATCCGCAACGCGCCCTCCTTTTCCCGCGCATTCTTCGACTCTTCTGGAGCCGCCTCATACGCATTAACGATGTTGTTGACAAAGCTCAGCACCTCAAACACCTGCTTCCGCCGGTGCTTGGCCAGGACCGTTAAGAAGCTCTGGGCCGACATGTCTGGCGAATACGTCTCTTCGAAGAAATTGAGCTTCCGGTGGAGATATTCTGCCGGATCGTCGTCAAACTGCTCCAGATCTTCATTCGACTGACACATGACGGGGAAGATGAGGTGGGAGATCAGAACCTTCATGTGTGGACGGAGATGATCCCACGTAGCCTTCGGCCGGACGCATTCCTCCATAAAGGCCAGCGTCGACGCTAGACAGTGCTTGCTGAGCCATTGCTTTCTCTGCACCCATTTCTCAATCTCTGCAAAGTAGCTTTTGAGTATCTCTGGCGCAAAGTTTGTGATGAACGACTCGGCCACCTTGATATACTCATCACCGCTGCTCTTGCCAAGACTGACGGGGTTTCCATAGCGTATGAACAGTCGATTTAGGTTGCCGTAGGCCGCTTTCTTCGCCTTCCACCAGTGATTTAGCTCCCGCTCTGCTATATCGTCCATCATCGAGCATTCCGGCGGCTCCTTGGCAACGACCTGCAGAAACAGCGTGCACCAGTTGACCATGGCATCATGCGGCCGCAACGGAGCCGGCAGCTCGAAATAAATCGCCTGTCTATACGCCTTGAGCGTAATCCTTAGCATCTCCCCGGCCTCCATACTGTTCTCAGCGACCAAACTCGTCGCAATCTGGTGCATCTGCGGAAACGTCGCCGCAACAATCTGATCAAACTCTGCCCTCGAATCGCCCATCTTAAGTCGATAAACGCGACAGATGCCCAACAAACACTGCAGACCCGCAAAAACCGACGACACATCTCTTGTATTCAACAACCCAAGCGTCAGATCCACAAACTGAGGCCACTGTTTCGGAAAATCACAGTTCAACACTTTCTGCAACGCAACAACCAGCTGCGCCCGTGTGTTCGCCGGCGCCCTCGCCAACGCCGGCACAAGTCTCGGCCTCACAACCGCCTTCTCCTGCTCGGTGATCGCATTTCCGCCCCCATACATCAACCAACCCCTGTTAATCCTATTCTTAAAGTAAACTACGCACGCGACGCGGACGGCATTATCCTGTTCCGTCTCGAGCACGTCCAGCAGCGCATTCAAAAACCCAGTCTGCTTCTCCGCCGCCTGGAGCTGCGCCTCGGCATGTTGTCGCACTTCAGCATTCCCATCAAGCGTTGCCTGGATGCCGCTTCGAAGCTGCGAAGCGTCCATGGCCGGATCGCGCAACCTTTCTTTCTCCGCCCCTCTATTCCCCCCCGGTCCGTGTGGCGTTAAAACCGCTACAGATGATAAAAAATTCCTCGAAACGCAAATTCGATCCCGCGGCGGAAAGATCAAATAACCTTCCGCTCGATGATATGCCTTTAGCGATGCCGTTGCCTCTACACGGAGTGTCACGACTGCGTTGACATTTGGTGCCCAGATTAGTCACGTCGAGGGTCTCTCGTTAGGGTTAGGACTTTTGACAAATCCCTTGGTGAGGTAAGCAATCGCGGGGTATACTCCCAAAGTTCCTATTCCTACAGAAGACATTCATACTGGTTAGAGGCTAGCCACAGACACATCAGCGTCAGATCCTCGTGCAGTCTGCTCCGGTCTTGCTCTTGCAGTCTGACTTTTCCTTCTCTTGCTAAGCGCGGTAAGATCTCTGTCCCACCGTTAACTCGGAGAAATAATTTTTTTTTGAAGAAATATATATTGACATACCGAATAGTCTGATCAGATATGCGCATCTGTATACTTGGATAGGAAAGACGTTCAGATGGGCCTGCTTGTATCCTATCCACATTTCCTTTTCGACAGAGGTGTAGAGCATTTCGGTTTCAAAGTGAATGTAGAAGACTTGTTCAACAATGGATATTGCCCTTTCGATCCGTGCCAGTTTGCAGGGTGGCTGGATTGCGGCCATGTGGGCCCGGAAGGCAGCGAGGAAGGCGGAAACTGTCACCCTGCCTCCACCGTAGTTTTCCGGTAGGTAGCGTTGCAGGGTGGGCGGAAGAATGGGCCAGATGTCGATTTCGAATGGTGGGGCGCGTGCATTATTAGCTAGAGCCATTTTGAAAAGTGTTGTTGGGTGTTGTGCTTTTGATTTTGGTGAAGATGATACTGTATGTGTATGTGGCACGCCAAGCGTTTTGGCAGTGTTGACCACAGCTCTGTGTTTTCGGAAAGAGCCAGGTGCTTTGCTTTGCTGACAATCTTTTGCTGTGTCATGCGGCGGGGGGTGTTCCAATCCTGACGTGTCATATCCAGGTGCATCGGTCATGACAATGTCAGTGGCCTGTTCTGTCTGGCTAGGAGCCTCATTGGGCCGCGTCTTACTCCGTTTGCGAGATCTTGTTGTTACTGTTTCAAGTGACCTCTTTCGCTCGGATAAGCCATGAAATATGTTGAATGTGAAGTCATCTCTACACTCGACAAGTTTTGCGGATGGTCTTCGGACACGTGTAGAACGTCGCGACGAGGAGTTGTAACTTCTTTGCTCGAGTCCCGCCGTTCGCATGTCACCGGATCCAACTTTGAAGTTTGGGCTGACTTGGGGTGTTGTGAAAAGTTTGTTAGTCAGGCGGCAGCGTTCGCCACTGCCCCTGCAGCCAATTACCCACCTTTCTCTCGTATAAAATTTGGACGTTTGTCCGACAGATAATAATTGGTTGGGTTAGTATAACAGTAGCTATCATCACACATCACATCTATGCGCACATCTAATGTGTATCATGCCATAACACAACGCTCAAACGCTATCATAACACCACTGCTGCTCACCGCATTGCATGCCAGAAATGGTTCGGCCAAACAGCTTGATACTCCTTCTTCTCCATGGTGACGAGATCTCTCCACTGTGCAAACGTCATCCGCAATGGAGCAGGCACCGTCGACAAAAGGCCAAAATAAGGCTCAAGTAAAGGCCGCATCTTAAGAGGCCAATTTGGGCAGTCTCCGTCAAACCCAATCCAGTCCATGAGTTCCTGCAGCCACAATTCCATAGCACGGTTACCTGCCGCGCCTAGGTAATGTGCAAGCACGCGCAGATACGTTTTTGTCTTATCACACGGCACACCGTCATCCGGAAACAGCAGTTGGACAAATTTATCGCGCGCGTGTTGATATGGAAGAACAATCTCTTCCTCATCGTCGCCATCGTACCATCGCCAGTCCAGGAACTTCACGCCTCTCAGCTCCCCGCAGACAAGGTCTGTGAATGCATTTGTGGAAAAAGACTCTTCGCTCAGCCATTCTACTGCAAACGCCCTTCTAGCGACCTCTGCAACTTCTTCAACCGTGCAATGGGCCAGCCGACCTTTTAGACCCATGAGCATATCACCCTCCAGAGCCTCGACCCAGACGCATTCGGCAAACTCAGACATCGGCATTTCCGGATGGAGCAAACGCACCGACGCGTAACCAAGGAAAAGCAAAATCGTAGACTGAACAAGCGTATTCCAAGGGTGTCCGTACGCTGTACCAACATGTTTCCTCAGAAACAGTCCATCATCACGGAAGATTTTTGTATTCACCAGTCCCTCATATACAAAATCAAAGTATGCATCATACGTCTTCTCTGTCCCCTCGAAAATCTGCTCGCGAAGCATATTAATTGCAACCCGCACCATCCACGGATTGATACTCGAATCAAAATCCCGAACTTTGAAATGCAGAAACCTGTCATAACGCGCGAACCTCTTCCAGATCTTCTCAGATCCCCCACTAAGCATCCCCCTTCTCACCGCAATCGGAAACTCGCCACCAGCGTAAGCGTCCATAACCCTCCTCGCCGTAATCGCAGTAAGCCTCAAATCCCGATAACTAGGCGTAAACTCCAACCTCCCCACGGCAGGAACCGCCATCTTCGCATCCAAACTCCCCCTCTCCACCACAGCTCCCCTCCCCCCCAACCTCGCATACTCAATCTCAACCCTCTGACCCTCCATCAACCTCCCAAAAACCTCCTCCGCCTCCATAACCGCAACCTCCATCCCCTTCTGAACCTTCATATCCTTCCGAAGACACACCACACCCGCAAAACCCTCCTTAACCCCAACCCCCTCCAGCTCCCCTCGTCCCGGAAAGGGCACCAAACGATCCAGTTTCATCAAATCAGCAGTATAATAAACCGCATCCCCTAGTCCGCCCAGATACCTCTCCCCGGGCAAATAACCCGGATGATCAAACCTTCCCAAAATCGCCATTTGAATGGGCGTGCAACTCTCCACAAACTTGTAGTCGTTGACGTTAAAAAACGGAATCGGCGGCGCGCTGATTGAGGCGAATGTGTGGATTATTGGATCCGGAGGGGAAAAGGTTATGCATGTGGAGGCGGATTTAAGTTTGCAGGTATTGTCGACTTGCTCGATGGTGATGTGTTGGAATTGGCGGCGGAGGTGAGTGAGGGCGTTGAATTGTTCTTGGACACGGCTGAGAGGAGGTGGTTTGGGGTCGTGCGGGGCCGTGGAGGGGTTGGGCTTGCGTTTTAACGTGCCCATTCAATAATTGTCGTTTTGGTGGTTTTTACATGCAGAAGGCGGGTTGACGTTTAGGTGCGGGTCGGGCCGCGCCGGCGGGCGAGGTTCAAATTTGGGTTCGGTGGTTTTTTGTAAAGTGCAGCTCCCGTTAGATGTGCCGGCTTTTGGGTGTTAGAGTTCAATTCGGGGGTCTGGGTGGTATGGAGAAAAAAATTTTCCCTCCACATAGGGATTGCATCTCCATGATGTTGATCTGTAAACATATAGGATGAAACCCCATAACCAAAGGTGGCTTCACAGGTTGAATGATCGACAATATGCTTCTTTGCACTGCCGTTGTGATTTGGTCTGGCCTGGTCATCGACTGGTCTAGAACTTCGTCGTTCGTGATGATGACAAATGGGAAGATGCGGTAACGAGGACAATCACTAGGAAAACAGATTCGAATGTCTCTATGGCAACCATCCTTTCTATAGCAAATGATATATGACGTTATGCCATAGGTTAGCCCAGATGCAGAAGGAGGGATTCTTTACGTTGGTCTGCCGGCACGTGATTGCCAAGACATTCTTCCCCACCTCACGCTCACCTTTTTTTCTCAACCTTCTTTTACCATGTCAAAGAATAAACCTGCACCTTTCCCATAGTCATGTTCTCCGCACCCGCCGATCAAGTTCCAGTCACCCTGCCACTTTGGCAGATAACGGCTGGCCTCGTGAACATCACCGTTTCTGCAAGCCTCGTCAACAGAAAACCGCCTGACTGTGTCGGCCGTTGCGACAATGATGGAAGTTTCCAATGACCCTCCGCTCGCCCAGTACATCCAGGCGAAAAAAAGGTAGTTTTACAATGTTGACTGCGAAATCACTGTGCTGACTGGCCCGTAGGGATATGCCTCAAATCAGCAGGTCCGAATGAGGGCTCCACACATCTGTTCTCCCATGCCATGGTAGTCAGGCAAGAAGTTGCTGGCCGCGTGCTGTCGGTGTCTGCGAATTTCCAGGACAGACCGATGACAGTACAGGTGCCACTTAAGTATATCTGCGCAGGCTATTGGCTCTCTCCGCCGGAGCGAACAAACCGGGAACCTCATTCGCCCGTGTTGGGGCAGCCGCTCACAGCTGGGGTCAAAGGCTGAGTGGCTTGCATTTGACAGGTTCTGCAAAAGGTTCTCTGCCGTGTCAATCCGCAGTTAAGGTATATTCACAATGTTGGCTCCAGAATCATTGTGCTGACTGGCTCGTAGAGATACCAGCAGATCAGAATTCAAGTTACGTGCGACAACCGCTTTACAAACAGATGACTAACTACAGACGGATGACCGGCGAGTGTGCGGAGGTTCCAAGTTATTAGGGATTAAATTTGCCAGCAAATATGGCAAAATTGCACGACGATGCTAAGTACTAGTGCAAACCTCGATGATTATAGTACGCCGTCGACCTCAATTTGAAGCTACAGTAGTACCTAAGATTATAATTAGCTAAGTCATGGAACCTGCAAGGGGTAGTGGCCGAGATTGTCTGGCCCAGAGAACGAGCACTTCGAGTATCCCAGTGTTTTGTTCTTCTACCATCTATATTGAGTCTCAGTCTTCGCTGCGTTCACAATGAGATTCGTGTGAGACAACATCCAAGACACCCAGTGAAGCGCATACCCTGGCAGAATATGTATATCCAAAGCTCTACGTCTGCTCAGCATCACCACGATGTCCATATGGCCGCGCGCTCAAATGTGACAAACAACTGGACAATGTTGAGTTTTGGGTAGACGGCTACGTTAGCGTAGGATGACAATCCGTGACAGCACCGCGTCGAGCTAATTCACACAGCATCAATCCTCAAAATCGCCGGATTCGCCGCGTAACAGGCCCGTGATGACAGCATATCAAGCTGATTCACACGGCAGGAATCCTCAGCATCGCCCGATCCGCCGCGGGGCAGGTCCGTGCCAAGGCCCCTGGACTGCACCGAAGTATCAGACATGCCAACACAATCGTTTTCCAATCCCCTCTCCAAGCAAACACCGAAAACTTATCAAGACTCCAACAACTTTCAAGCGGACGCAGTGCTTCTCCGCGTTCAGAGCCTTTGTGCCTTCCTACTCCAACTCATCGGCCCTCTTCCTCTTCCTGTCCTTGCAAGCGGACTGGTTAACCACCTTGGCGGGAGGTGGGAAGATGAGCGCACCACCTTGAAGACCAACATAACGAAGAGCAGGAGCGTGGGTCCTGATAATGACACCGATGCGCTGCTGGTTCTCCCTTGACATACTCGTGTCGTTTCCAAGTCTAGGACCCTCGAGCAATAGGTGGCTGAGTTTCGGGAACAATGGCCCTTTTTCGTTCTCCAAGAGTTGGACGTCAAAGTGCCCGGAGAGTCTGAGCGCAGAAAGTCCACGACAGACCTTTCCTAGTCCGATGAGGGCATTTGTGGTGAGATTATTAGGTACTTGGAAGTTTAAAATCTTCAGATGCTGCATGCCTGAGATCATGCTGATCAGATCTTTGTCCTGAATCTGCACATTCGCAGCAGCGCCGACGATGACAAAACTCAGCTTCTGCAGGTTCTTCAAATAAGAGACGCTTTGCAGTGCTGCGGGACTGATGCCAAAGCCCGAGGAGCCCTTCGAAATAATGCGCAAACTCCGCAACTCCACACAAAGAAAGTCCGCAAATTTTGCTGGGATTGTATCCGTAAACTGCACTTTGAATTCAGTACAGTGGCTCACGACCTTGAACGGCCACGGGAACTTTCGCCGCGTTAAATCCGCGCACACCCATGCGAGCTGCGAAGCGTTTAAAAGGAGACGGCGGAAGCTGTCTTGCTTGACCAAACATTCGATAAGCAGGTCCAAGTCTTTGACTTGCATGTAAAGAACGTGACTAATATCCAGCATTTCAAGTTTCTCAAGCCGCTCCAAATTCTGGACGAGAAAGAACCACTTGGTAAACCTCCCCGTAATGGTCAGACGCTCGATATTACTCGGCAGACTTGGCAGAACACTTATCTGCAGCGGATCATCCCATCTAATCGGTCCAGGGGGGCCAACATCAATCTGCACACTCGAAAGTCGCTCAAATGATGATAGGTTGGCGAGGGTGCTCGTCCCGCTGGTCATACACAGCACATTGGCTGGAATATTAAGATGTCGGATGTGGCGGACGTACACCGCCTTTCGTTCTTCACTAAGGGCTTCGACACAGACGAGATCAACGCGCCGCCAGAGAACATCCCTAGCCCAGTCGGCCCATCTGGGATGGACCCGGAGGAGTTGGGTGAGAGCATGATTGTCGCCGCTTAGGGCTTGGCAGATCATGTAGACGACGTCGGAGCAGAAGATAATTGGTAGCCTCATCTTCCTGCACATTTTGGGAGATGGAAGCTCCGGCGCTGGTTTGTGCACTGTTATGGATGCCATGGTGATAGACTACAGTGTGGCTTACGGTGGGGAGCTTTAGAGCATGCTTGGAAATTTGTGGGGAGAGAGCGTGTCTTGGTACATTGGAATTTGATGACTGATTTCGTCATAGGCTTCAATGGCCATAGTACGTCATTGATACTGGAAATGACAGGTTTGGACGCGAAGGGACGATGACATGTTTGATGTCGGCAGCACCATTGTTGTTAGATGAAATTTTGGACTTCGAGGCGGCGAGGTTTCAGGTATGGTTGGTGATTGACGAAGTTCTTGGCGCGCTTTGAAAAACCCCAGATGACTAAGATGCCGAATCCAAGAGAAGTCATCAAGTCCACGACAATCAGATAATATTGATCCGCTTCATGACTATGAATCTGTTGCTTAGCCAGGAATGCATAGCTGGCGTTAAAGTTAAGCTGCCCTCGGACTGCAAAGCTAGATTTTGACAATTTGTGCTTTGGTAAACTGTGGAAACGGAATTCTTCCTTCCACGAGATAAGGCCAACGAAAAAAGGAGAATAGTCTTAACGGCATGAGTTTCTTCCCTTTGCTATTAATCTACCTATCCCTCCCGCTTTCCCTTTCTTATAAAACAAGCTCCCACCTCTGTGGAGCTCTGATCACGGTCAACAAAACGCCCAGGACGAGAAAAGCAGAGAATACCCCGGTTATGTCTATAAAGCCTTTCTGTTGGGAGTTGTCGAGTAAAAGGCCCAGTGGGTCCGGGGGAGCTTAGCTAGGCAACGTGCAACCCAGCCGTAGAAATCAAGTTAAACACGACAATACGTACTCACTTCATCATTACATACTCTGAGCTGTACGCTACATTCCTCGTGGATTGCGAATGACAAAGCGTCTCTTGCGAGATTAACTAATGCACTCGTAGCTCACGACGACTGTTTGAGAGACGAGTTATTTTAGATACTCTGTGCTTGATATCTAACTACCAGAGTCAGATGGTCCTGTATTCTTCAGTTTCTGTAGCTTCTCCCGCCGTGGGACCAAGCCTAATCCAGAGGTATCCCGTGACGCTCGCTACTCGACATGTTCTCTCTTCTGATCGCACTGAGGAAGCAAATTGGATGGAAACATTCCTGTTATACAGCCCTGAAAAGTGCCTTTCAGTATCTAGGTATCCGATCACCGTTGCTGCAAATTTCAGAAAAACGCTCGAACAGCACTTTACGGGCGCGCTCCAGCTGATTGGCCTGTGTTACAAGCATATCGCTCTAGACAAGACCAGGGTCCCAACTTCAGCCAACCCTGAAACGCAGCTGCACTTCTTCGACCCAGCCAACATATTCAAGGCGATTTTGTTCTCTGAAGAAATCAAAGGATCAAAACGTTTACCATGAGAACCCACAGGTCTCAGGCGACCGAAGTGGTGTGAATTGCGGCAGATGGCGAGCCACTGAACATCCTGTTGATACTCCGCGGACAGGGTAACGTGTCCGAGGAAGAAAGAGCGCAGTACGACTCGGACGTTATCGTGTGCTTCAATCATAAGGCATGATACAATAGCCAGTTGGTCGTGCAACAGCTGCATGAAGACATTGCCCCCAAGATTGCACCGCGGGACACGCGTTCTACTTCTTCAACATACAGTACAATCGCTGGCAGTTCATCCAGCGATGCACTGATGATAGCGAAAATCGTGAGAAGTCTCGTTGTCCTAGGGGGCTTCATCCGTGTTCAAGCTTCCTCCGGTTCCAGTTTAGTCGCTCCGCGTGGCAGCTTGCCGTCGAGTTGAAACACCACAAGCAACCAGAGCACAAGGACACCTATTTGTCTGCGCAATGCTCTGCCTTCATTTAGCAAAACGTGGCTCAACAATTTTCTTCGGCAATCCTAAAGAGTTTGGTGAATTTGGGGATCCGACAGCATCAGCCCAGACGCATTGTATGGACAACGCAAAGTTCCACAGACCTAAGGCGTTTAAAGCCGCGACAAGGGCTACCAATGCGATGGGATGCACACCTTGCTGCCAGACACTAGACGTCAGCACCAACAAGCCGATGATAAGCATGGTGGCTTTCCAAGAGAAATCTTATAACGATGACTACGAGTACACATCGTCAGATCGTCGAATAATATTCACCAAGGCCGTGGGACATGCTGTACGACAGTCGAGGAAAGATTGTGGTCGCCCTATCGTTTCAGTGCAGGGGCATCTCAGTTTCCCCCTCTGGCGACGAGTACCACGAAATTTCAATCAAAAACGCCCCAGATTACCATCACAAGGCAGCGTTCGTGACCCCAATCGGGTTATATAAGTAGATCATCATGCCCTTGGGGCTGGCCAATTCTTCTTTATCACTCCATTTGGGCTTTTTGAGTGGCTTGTGATGCCCTTTGGCCTTACGAACTCCCCTGCAACATCTCAAGCGCTCGAGGTGCTTGCGCCAACGTAGAATTTGCTGCGACTACCGTAACCTCGGCCGCATCACGCGGAAAGACGCGCACCCACTACCCAACATTGGCGACGAGATCCAAAGGGCAAGGGGGCCCGTACGCCTTCCCCGACTTAAAGGATGGCTTCTGGCACATTCCCCTAGCCGAGGAAAACCGCCACAAGGCAGCCTTCATAACGCCCATCGGCCTATGCGAATGGGTCGTGATATCCTTCGGACTCACCAACTCGCCAGCGACATTTCAAGCGCTGTGTGTGCTCTGCTGTTGCTGTGCGAACGGTCATGTACGCAAGGTTACCCAACGGCCTGCTGCGCGGTGGTGCACCGCCTATATGGATGATATCCTCGAGTTCAGCGATATCGCGTCCTTATTCGCCGGTCTGCAATCCTAAAGCTAAATGACGGTGTTGGGACGGTTTGGAAGGCTGAAGTGGAGGAATATTGTGGAGGAGAGGTCTGATCTGGCGGTATGTTTCGGCGTGGTTACAAGCCACCTGAGTCAGATTTCTTGTTGTGTCTCACCACCAGTGGTGGTGCAATAGCCTAGCTGCTGCGCAGGTATTTTGTCTTTTATACAGCTTCAATCTTTTATCGATTATAAGTTTGATTGGTTTCTCTTTCATTGCCTTGGGGCACATCGCTCCTGGTCCAATTTTAATGAGTTTGAATGGCGGCCTCATGGAGTGGGAGAGAGACCACAACGATCGAGCAATTGATTGAAAGTGAGGTGTTTGTCTAGCTAAGAGTATATTGGCCGTGAGAGTAGACTCGTGGTCTATCCTGTGCGGAAGATATGATAAGGCCACAGTTTCTCTACCGTCCAAAAGACAAAATTGTTCAGCAATAGGTATACCTACCTCCCAAATTTATTGTATCATGAAAGGCGCACCATCCCACGCGCAGCACGCAGAACCTCAAACAGCAGTCTGCATCACAACCAGGAAAGAGTACATAAAAAGCAATACACCCTCCCCTTTCCCAACCCCCACTACAACACACAAATCAATGATACAAAAATCAATCAGTAACCGCCCACCCCACCGCTTTCGCCAGCTGTCTATATTCCAACAACAACCCCTCAATTTCATCTAATCTCAACTCCCCCGCATTCCTCACCTCTAGGAACCTCTTACTAGGTGGTTTAACCCTCCTCTTCAGCTCCGCGAGCGTTTCCTTGGCATTCATTTCCTCTGTTGGGTCAATCTCGATCCTAGACTGCGCTTGCGTTTCAATCTTAGGTGGTTCTGTCCTAGATGACTCCGTTTTAGCCTGTCCTCCCCGTGATTCAGAGAACCGCTTCTCCTGAGTGATGGTTAATGAAGGCGTCCCACTCACACTCGGCCTCCCGAACCGTCCAAACGGCATTGAGATTTTATTTAAGGGGTTGATTGATTGAAAAATCGTTGGGGGTTGGTTATGTGCCGGTTCGGTCAGGGATCTGCTCAATCGTCGTTTTGATTTTGTGGAATGGAAGGCTGGATCGGGGGTGTTTCGTCCACTTTCGTTCCCGTCTGCGCTTGATAAGTCGTCTTTGTCGAGGTGAGAGGAGATGAATCGTTGTGCTTCTTCGAGGGTTCGGGGAAGGGGTTCATGTACGTCTTTGAAACGGCCAAAGACGAATTGGAAGCTGTTTTCTAACGTCCCATTGATGCTGTCATAGACTTTGTCGGCGGTTTTTAAGATTTCGTCGCGGCCGGCTTCGAGACGGTCGGCGGCTTGGGCGAGAGAGGAGAGACGGCGAACTGTGAGGTTGGGGCGGGAGGGGGAGATTGAGGTTGTGGCTCGTGGGCGCTCGGTAGGGGAGAGGTGGCTTCGTCTTGTGGGAGGGCTGAATTGATCTGACTCGTCGGTCGTACGGAGAGGGTGGTCCATTTTTGACGAGGATCGTCTTTGTTTTATGGGGCCTGTGGGGAGCTCATCTGCTCTGAGAGATGACAGGTCGACGGTTTCGAGGAAGGATATGGCTGCCTCGAGATTGACGAGACAGTAAGCTGCTTCGCCGTCAAAGCGGGAGTTGGCACGAAATCGCTGGATGAAATGTAGGTTGCTTATCACGTACGTGTCTCCGGGGGTGGATGTGATTAAAGTGTAGATCAATGTGGGCAGGACTTCGTCAGCAGAGGACGAGGAGGGAAACAGTTCAGTCAGGGTATTGACAATGCACTTATGGGCATCGCACAGGTGGCGCAATTTGGCAGCCGGATAGCGCTCATCGTTCATTCTATAGATGGCCTCTCGCGCAGACGCCAGAGATTGGTTAATTTCCTCCTCCTTTTCTTCGGCAATCTGGCGGACATTATCTTTTGTCGGGTCACTGTCCATATGGAGCTCCTTGAGGCCAATGCCAACAACGCGCAGGGATGCAATTTTGGAGCGCAACTTGGCGTCACGAGCTTCATCGTCAGAAGTTTTGTGCTGGTAGAGTTTGTCATAGACGCGTTCGCAAACTGTGCGCTCCACAGCCTCCTCTAGAGCGAGTTGTTTGCGATCAAGAAGTTTACGGGCTTTGCGGAGAGTGGACACCTGGACTGGAGTGAGCATTTCATTGCTCTCTCCGGCTGCGATAGGCTGGGTGGCAGCCAAGTGGGAAGCTATAGACGCGGCAGTTGTATCATAAAAGTCTTGAAAGAGGGACGAAAGAGTGTCTGTTGTTACAGGTTTGTTGTGCACCTTTGCACCGAGACTGTTTAGAAACCGTTTAGTGAGAGTTTTGATCTCTGCTGGCAGTTCATCAAATCCAGTTGCATTGGGAACTTTGATCTCTGGAGGATCTTCCTCATCGTCCCGTTCAAAGACGTCACGTTTGGGGCTCAAATGCTTTGCATCTGGCACGGTGGTGATTCCATCTCGATGGGCCATGGAGAGTCTACTATATCCCGGGTGACTGCGTGATGTTGAAGGTGGGGTTGACGGTGGGTTGGCGCGGGGCAGTTGTGGCGCGGTTATCGCTCGAGTGGCGCAATTGTGGCGTGGCTGCGTGACGTTGGAGTTCATGCGGGGTGTGACATGTGACAATTCACATTGATGACTTCAACCTCGGATGGACTCTGGATGACGGGGCCAAGATGAAGACTCTACCACTGGCAATTGCGCTCCTTGTGCGCTGCAGCTGTGCGGCATTGTTTGGAGATGTTCCGTCCGCTGCCGACGCCAAGGAATTCACTCTCCGCCACATCTACCACCATGGAAGCCACATATATCCCAACCTCCACCGCTACATCGACGTCGGACCGGAGGTGAAGCTGTATGCAAAGTCTACACCGCTAACCATCCAGCGGCTCTCTCGACGCGGGGCTGATGACATTGACCGCCTCCTTGCTGGCCACGACCATGAGCTCGCGACATGGAGCTTCGACGACATTTCCGCGCCGAACCACACAGATCGCGGCACGGTGCTGACTATGGCGCGGATGGCGTCAAATGCATACGTTCAAGACCACCTAAGTAGCGATTGGAAGGACGTCAAGGGCGGCTTCAACTACACATCCGACTTTGGCTGGGCATCAGACGGACTTCGTGGCCACATCTTCGCCGACCAGAAGAACAAGACGCTAGTAATCGGGCTCAAAGGCACTTCTCCGGCCGTATTTGATGGCGCAGACACGACGGGCAACGACAAGCTCAACGACAACCTATTTGGCTCCTGCTGCTGCGGCCAGGGCGGGCAGTATCTGTGGAAGACGGTGTGCGACTGCATGACATCGGCCTACACCTGCAACAACACGTGTCTGACGCAGTCGTTGAGGGACAAGAGCCACTACTACCGCGCCGTGCGGGAGCTATACCACAACGTGACCGAACGCTACCCCGAGGTCGACGACGTCTGGCTATCAGGCCACAGCCTAGGCGGTGTTGTAGCCGCACTGTTGGGCCAGACATATGGCCTACCAACCTTCACCTTTGAAGCCTTTCCAGACGCCATGGCAGCCAAGCGTCTCGGCCTCCCGACACCACCTGGTTACAAAATCGGCAGCGTGAGCCGCGAGGCGACCAAGGGAATCTTCCATTACGGCCACACGGCCGACCCAATTTACATGGGGACCTGCAACAGCGCCACCTCGTTCTGCACCATTGCCGGCTACGCCTTCCAAGGCACCTGTCACACGGGCCAGACATGCACCTACGACACCGTCGGGGATCTCGGCTGGCGGGTTGCAATCGGCACACACAAAATCGACAATGTCATCAGAGACGTCCTAGAAGTGTACGAAACTGTGCCGCAATGCGAAACCGATACAGAGTGTGTAGACTGCTTCAATTGGAAGTTTTACGAAAGTAACGGCACGGAGCCGATCACCAGTTCGTCTTCAAGTAGCACCATGAGGACCTCGACCCGCACTCGCACAGAAACATGTAAGACGCCGGGGTGGTGGGGATGTCTGGATGAGAGTACGACGGGGACGACGTCAACAACGACGGAGTCTTCCTCGTCTACGAAGTGTCATACGCCTGGTTGGTTTGGGTGTAAAGATCCCACTACTACGACAACGACAACGACGACTACTAGTACGGTGACGAGTACGGCGACGAGTACTACGTGCAAGACGCCCGGTTGGTTCGGTTGTCGTGATTCTACTACGACTGTTGCTTCGACGGAGGCTTCGCCGGGCTCAGCAAAAGGCGTGGCGACGGCTACGACTACTGCTGCTTGCTTGAATTCGTCTTACGAGGAGTGGAAGGGCGACTTGTGAAATGTATTCATGGATTTGGGAGTTGCGGTAGGGGTGTGGGGGCGGAATTGCATTTACATGGTCATCTAGCTTTTTGGTTGAAGGTGTTTATGTTTGGGTAAACAGATACATGATGACGGGGAGAGCCGTCTGTCGACGGAGAAAGAAGTCTGATTGCATGCATGCAGTATTTGGCTCGTGTTCCCCACGATTATGCACAGACTATCTTGGCAAACTCTATGGAATTGTCAACGACATGTCAATCATCATACAACTCGTCATTCATCATCGTCATAATCTACAGCTAATCTACAGCTAGTCACGCCATAATACAGTTGATCGTATACGCCAGTATTCCCCTCATGAAGATGCAGCTGATGACGAGACGGTCGCTTCCGCTGCTTGGACGACGGCTCTGTTCAGCTGCGCTGTTCCACCCTTCCTCTTTCCTCTGACATTGACAGCTTGAACGATGGGCAAGATTTCCGTCTTCAGCTCCCTGTTCTTCTTCGGCTTTGGCTCCGGCGCCTTATTGTTCTCTTGAACATAAAACTTGCGCAGCAGCATAATGGCTTCCTCCCTGAACAAGCCGCCGTAAACGGGGTATGGAGGGTCGACGGCCTTGTCTGAGTGGACAGTCATGACACCGCCGCAGCCACCGAAACGATCGTTTAGGCAGCCAAAGTAGACCGCCCTGATGCCATATTGGCGTAATGCAGAAGCGCACATGATGCACGGCTCGACCGTGACGTAGAGATCGGATTCTTGGAGAATATTCTGTGGATGCTTCGCCATGACTTCTGCCAGCGCGACGAACTCTGCGTGCCGTGTTCCCTGCAGTTGCGGTTAGTAGGATCGTTTTTATGAGGCGGGGGAATACTTGCGTTCAGTGAAGCGTTGGTGCCGTTGATGCCCCGGCCGATGATCTGTCCGTCGTGTACAAAGACGCAGCCAACTGGTGTCTCGTCGGACGCGAGGGCAAGTTCGGCCATCTCAATGGCTTTGCGCATAAACCCTTGATGGTATTCGCGGTTGGGAATGGGAGCAAATACGGAGACATTGGGGGTTTTGGTAGCGGAATTCATGGTACGGAGGATGTGAATGAGGAAGAAGATTCAGGTGACATGTTGCGTCTTTTATCCCATCATGTCGTTGTGTGATCTGCGTTAGCGTGTTGTTATTCTTTTCAATAAAAAAAAAAAATGAAATTTTCAGCCGCAACCACCACCTACGACACCCCATTATGGCCAAGAACATCGGTATCAAGGCTATTGAGCTGTACTTTCCCAGCCAGGTGAGTCCAACGTGGCATCCGTCAATTGCCCCGCGTTGACTTGCTGCAGTGTGTTGATCAGGCTGCACTGGAAAAGTTCGATGGCGTCGCACAAGGCAAGTACACCATTGGCCTGGGGCAGACGCAGATGTCCTTCTGCGATGACCGCGAGGACATTTACTCGCTCGCACTGACCACGGTTGCGTCGCTGTTCCGCAAGTACAACATCGACCCGGCCAACATCGGCCGCATGGAGGTCGGCACAGAGACGCTGCTGGACAAGAGCAAGTCGGTCAAGACGGTGCTGATGCAGCTGTTTGAGAAGAGCGGCAATTTTAACGTGGAGGGCGTCGACAACGTCAACGCCTGCTACGGAGGCACCAACGCGCTCTTCAACGCCGTCAATTGGGTCGAGTCGTCGGCCTGGGACGGACGGGATGCCGTCGTCGTTGCGGGCGACATTGCGCTGTACAAGAAGGGCAACGCGCGGCCGACGGGTGGCGCGGGCTGCGTGGCCATGCTGGTCGGCCCAGATGCGCCGCTGGTGTTTGAGCCTGGCCTCCGCGGTACTTATGTCAAGCACGCCTACGACTTCTACAAGCCCGACCTTACGTCTGAATACCCTTTTGTCGACGGCCAGTATTCCATTCGCTGCTACACAGAGGCCGTGGACAACTGCTACAAGGCTTACAATGCACGCGAGAAGAAGCTGAAGCAGACCAACGGTGCCAACGGCGTAGGCAGCGAGGAGACGCCGCTAGACCGGTTCGACTACATGTGTTTCCACTCGCCAACTTGCAAGTTGGTCAGCAAATCGTACGCGCGGCTCCTCTACAACGATTACCTCGCCAACCCGTCCAGCGAGCTCTTCAAAGACGTGCCTTCTGAGCTCAAAGACGTTCCGTACGAGCAATCTATTACGGATAAGAACGTTGAGAAGACGTTTGTGGCCCTCGCCAAGAAGCGGTTCGGCCAGCGCGTCGAGCCTTCAATACAGGTGCCGACCATGTGCGGAAACATGTACTGCGGCTCCGTATATAGTTCCTTGGTGTCTCTGCTCTCCAACGTAGCATCGGATGAGATGCAGGGCAAGCGCATTGGCGTCTTCTCCTACGGCTCTGGCCTTGCATCGTCCATGTTTTCGCTGCGCGTCCGAGGCAGCCTGGAAGACATCAAGACCAAGATCGATCTGCAGAAGCGTCTGACAAGCAGACGTCAAGTTGAGCCGCAGACGTACGATGATATGTGCAACCTGCGGGAGAAGGCGCATCTGAAAAAGAACTACAAGCCCGAGGGGAGCGTCGACACTCTGTTCCCGGGCACCTATTACCTCGTCGAGGTTGATGACATGTTTCAACGAAAGTACGGCGTTAAAGAGTAAATACCTAATACTGCTGTAAAGTGCTAGACCTACATTCTGTAGCCGCTTCCTAGGCTCATAATTGGTTTCCAGTCGCTTTCTGGGCTGTGCAAGTTTGTCGAGCAGTAGAATCTTTCAGCAACTATACGTGTGACGTTATGATCAGTGTGGCGCGCGGCATCTGCCGTCCTCCACTTCCAACCAACCGCCCGACCATCTTATCGCC
The DNA here is from genome assembly GCA_010093745.1 of Piedraia hortae CBS 480.64. Lineage (NCBI taxonomy): Eukaryota > Fungi > Ascomycota > Dothideomycetes > Capnodiales > Piedraiaceae > Piedraia > Piedraia hortae. The sequence continues at coordinate 32,180 of MU005987.1, forward strand.
CATCCAGCTGCTTGTGAACATCCATCTGTTAACCATTGGGGGTCGCAGGTTCACCATTTGCGGCCGCCATGGCTCCCTCCGACAACGCTCCCACCCACGACGCTCTGGCTGACGTGTTCGGCGACGAATATGCCTCCGACGCATCCGACGACTTTGACGAGAACCACGTTGCCGATGGCTACCGACCGCCGACCGCCGCGCGACAGTCCAGTCCCCGGGGCTCGATACGAAAGATGCCGCCGACGCAGCCATCGCTGAACAATCCCTTTGCTAGTCCCGAGGATGACAGCGACTATGGAAGGCGAACGGGAGCCGCGGGACCGAGCCATCCGTATGGATCCTACACCCAGGGGACGGATAGCTTGCAAGGCGCCGATTTTGATGAGTCAGTGGACGATATTCAACTGCAGATGCGAAGTCCGCGGAGAGCGGCCGACGAGGCTGAAATCATGCCCGTCGACGGCAGCGGCCACACAGAACAGCTGCCACCCTACTCGCGATATCCAGAGGAGGCACCCGAGAAGTTGCCGCTGCTCGTTGCGCCGCCGACCCTCCACTCCCGCGCCCCCGTCGCTGGCTCCGACCCGGGCATGCCGCTGATGCACACGCCTCTCCTCCCACCTCGGCAGGTGCAGGAGGGAGGGAGGACGCCTGAGTCATCGCCAGCATCGCCAGCGCGAGAACGGACGCCGCCGCCGCCGCCGCCGCCGGCCTCAGAGAAGAACTGGCGAGACAAGAAGTGGAGGGACAAGACGTGGAAGGAGAAGCGTAAGACAAAGTTCTGCGGCATACCGCTCTGGTGGATTTTACTTTCGGTTGGCGTGTTCTTGTTCATCGTGATCGTCCTGGGAAGCGTCATCGGACCGTTTGAAGCTAACGAGCACGAACAGGCGAGCGAGTAAGTGACTGAGCTTGAGCCCCGATCAAACTAATAGTGTAACTCAGTTTTCAAAAGGGCTCATCGACTCTGTGGGATGCGAGCTCAATCTCTCCGCCGTCGACCATCGTTTTGGCCACGGGAACCTATCTTCTAACCCTCTCCACGCCCCAGGAGGCTCAGTCGGGCTGTCTGACCGAGGCAGGGCAGCAATGTGCGTGGGACTGTAACATTGCCACGCCAGCTAACCAGACAAGTCCTCCCAGTCTAGGTATCTGGGTAGGGACCGGTCCTGATGGGGAGCTTGGCGCACAAATCAATACCCTCCCCAGGGTGGCGTTGAAAAACAACCTAACCTTCTATGGCACCCAGGTCCTCCAGATGTCAACTAGTTTCTCCAGACTGACCACAGTCAAAGACTTGGATGACTCCTCCAAAGGCACGGCCTACTACTGGTCCGCCTTTTGGGACAAGATCGTCACCGTGTCCGAGGCCGACTTTGATCCGTCCTCGATGAAACTAAACCGTCGCCAGGACCCGTCGGAGGCGGCGCCGGGCTCCAAGCCCTGGATATGCATCTGGAACAATACCTTTGTCGAGGGCTTCATCTATGCCGAACGGCCCATCTCGAATCTTCCCCCTATGGCCACTTCCACGGGTCACCGCGCCCTCTTCAACGACCGCCATGTCGCCCAGCCGACGGCCATCTATCCCTATATAGTCAAAATCGAGGAGAAGCGTCTCTCGGGAAACACCGTCTCGCCGTACTGTCAGCAGTATCAGGTGCTGAACGATGGTAGGATAAACCCCGTTGGCGGACGCTACGGCAAGTCTGTCATTGTCAAGCTTGATGAGTACGATCCTGACCCGTATGCAAACCGGAGACAGAAGAGGTCAAAGTCGAAAGCCGACCCTGCGCTTTCATGTCATTGTCAGTGGACGTCTGGCTTGGGTTGATTTTTTATGTTTGATATCATGTTCTTACGACTATCGGTTTTTTTGCAGGTTTCTAGTAATGCTTAGGCATAGAAATTGACGGTATCCTTCTTCTTCGCCTGCACCTCGGCGATGGCATCAACGTAGTGTTCGTGGCTGATTTTGGTCCGGCCGCTGCGCAGCGCAATCATGCCGGCCTCAACGCACACGGCTTTGAGCTGAGCGCCGCCAAACTCGTCTGTGCTGCGTGCCAGTTCCTCCCAGTTGACGCCGGCGTCGACCGTCATCTTGCGGCTGTGAATGCGAAGAATCTGAGCCCGCGCCTCTTCGTTGGGTAGCGGAAACTCGATCTTGCGGTCCAGACGACCTGAACGCAACAGGGCTGGGTCCAGCACGTCAACGCGATTCGTCGCAGCGAGGACCTTGATCCGCTCGTCGCTGGCGAATCCGTCTAGCTGATTCAGCAGCTCCAGCATCGTGCGCTGCACTTCGCGGTCACCGCTCTTCTCGCTATCAAATCGCTTGGTACCGATCGCGTCCAGCTCGTCAATGAAGATAATAGACGGCGCCTTCTCCTTGGCCAGAGCGAAGCAATCGCGCACCAGTTTCGCTCCGTCACCAATGAACATCTGCACCAGCTGCGGCCCCGCCAACTTCAGAAACGTCGCTTCCGTCTGTGCCGCGCACGCCCTCGCCAACAGCGTCTTGCCCGTTCCCGGCGGACCGAACATGAGTGCACCTTAAAACGTCAGCATTCAACCCTCCCAAAGTCCGCATTGATGAACCAACCCTTCGGCGCCTTGATCCCAATCTTCGTGAACCGCTCCGCCTCCTTCATAGGCCACACAATCGCCTCCACCAGCTCCTCAATCTGCTTATCCAGCCCCCCAACATCCGTATACTTCTCCGTCGGCTTCTCATCCACCTCCATAGCCTTAACGCGACTATCATACTCCGCCGGCAAGGTATCGAGAATCAAATACGAATCCTTATTAACCCCAATCAAATCCCCCGGTTTCAGCTTCTCGTGATCCACAAGCCCAATCAACGGCAAAAAAATCGTTTGTCGTGTACTCGTCTTGACCACCGCACTCTTACCCACCCTCGTCGCATCAAGGTCTATATTCGCCCCCTCCTCTGCTGCTTCAGCCGCGACATCCAAGTCTAACATCTCAACTACATTACCCACGAGGTAGGGCAGTTGTCTGTTATTATCGATTTTCTCTTCGTTGTCTTTGATTTTGTCGAGCATTGTTTGTTTCTCGTGGGTTAGACGTTGGAATTCGCTTTTCATGATTCGGAGGTCGTTTTCGAGGAGGCGGCGGCGCGCGGTTATGTCGCGGGTGCTGGAGGTGAGGATTTCGGCATCGAGGGCCTCGTCGTCGGATGCATCTTTCATTTCGGCATCGGGTTTGGGTTGGGATTCGGAGGGGTTGGAGCCCTCTCGCGCCATGTCGTCGAGGTCTTCGAGCGTGGACATTGCGTATGGAGTGGTGGGTGGAAGTTGACAAATATTGGGCTTGATGGTGGAGGGTGAGGTGAGGTCTTGCGGGTCGGGCCGTGGCATTTGGGTGGTTTGGGTTAGTGGATGGAACCCTATCCCCACCACTGCGGGCTCTGAAGTTTAAATGGCACACACAAAGTGATAAACGTACTTTTTGGGAATGCGCATTGAGAATCCATACGATGTATTTTCATGCTTTTCGCATAAAGAGCCAGGTTGCTGTTTGTTCCAAATGTGTTGGGGTCCCACGAAGTCCCGTTTCACCTCGCAGCCTAAAGATACCGCAAGTGGGCTGGGCTGTTACGCTTGGTCAGTCTGATAGCCATTCAGCTCGAAAACCACTGTCCGTACTTCGTGAATTGGGGGGCTCAGACAACGTGCTTTGGATGATCTGATGAAATGCGTACAAGTAAGTGCTCATCATCTTCTTTTAAAAATCAAAGTGTGCTTTCGTTCCGGTATTTGGGAGTGAGAGCAGTTTGGCACGCAATGTCTGAGCCTACGGAGCATAGACTTTCGATAGTCCTGTAAGGAGATCGGGGAGGGGCTCATTCGAAACTTACTGATTGTCTTCGAGGGAAGACATTGCGCTAAAGGGCTGTACGCCATTGTTTTCTGTGAAGGGTTTTCAGGAGTGAGCGATGTTGAATGGGATACTGAGGTCTACTTAAGAAACAAGCAAAAAGTACAGGAACGATGGTGAATGACGTCCACTAAAAACGAGAAGTGTGGGGTATTCCGCTGTGCCAAGACTGCCCCACCTCTTGTGGGGGCACGCTCCTGCCATTTTGCATTCACAAATTTCTTTGCTCTCCTTGGACATTAATCACAAAACCACAACTGCCTGATCCTTAATGATAAAACCCACATCACTAAGAGGACTTCATGGGGCCCGACAGAGACGTCATGTCTATGCAATGCAAGCGCGTGCCGGAACCTGATGCGTCCGCATGCAGTCAAGTCGATCCTCCGAGGAAACTTGGCACCCGGAGTGCCTCTATAATGGACCGCGCTTCAATATTGCCTTATCTGCATACAGGCTTTCGAGAAAACGGAAGACATTCGGGCCTTTCGTGTGGATCAAGCGCCCGAAAAGCATGCCAAAAGCGGTGAATGCCACGTCCCTAATGTGGCAAAACACTCTTAAACTTATTTTACGATACCGCTGACACGCCCGCAAATCCTGAGATTTGTAAGGGCACATATGAAGTTGGATTCGTAATTTGGTTTCGTGATGTGGGTGTCATGATCACAGCGACCCAGCTGGCAGACGTCTTCCTCTGCGAAGAGCAGTGCCGCGTGCTCGAACTCGTGGTCAAGGAGAGGAAAAACGTCTTCTTCACCGGCGGTGCGATAACCCGTTTGGCGGGATAGCTAGTGCTCGCCGGCGACTTCCTTCAGCCCCCTCCCATCGCGGAGAAGGAAATGGTCGCCAAGTTCGCCTTTAAGGCGGCCACGTGGGGTGCCGCTATCCAGCGCGCCGTCGTCCTGCGCAAGGTCCTTAGGCAGACTGGCCAGGGTCTCGCGATCATGCTGAACGTGGTCCGCGAGGCAAACACGTCTCCGGAGACGAAGAAGGCGCTCCGCGGGCTCTCGCGCGGCGTCGACTGCGGAGATGGACCGGAACCGACCCTGCTGTTTCCGACGCGCGACGTGGTCGATTGGGTGAACGGCAAATGCATGAACGCGTTGCCCAGCAACACCGTTTCGTACGAGACGTAGGACGGCGGCAGTATTGATAGCAATAGGCGGCCCAAGATGCTCGGAGATTGAGTGATGTACGACAAGTTGTCATCAGCATTTGCTATACAGAATTTTCCTTGTAAAGTCTTTATCTTCGGGCCGAGGAATGGCACCGATACTTCTCATCAACATGGGGCTCGCCCCCGCAGCAAAAAAAGACTATCGTAGAGGCTGGCAAATAAGAAATGTTAATTTGCATGTAAATTTGGATCTGGGGGTGCAACATTGCGAAAATTCGCAGGAAATTTGCATGATGATGCTTAACACTATCATAGCGCAAAACTTGATGTTGTTAGGATGCCATCGATCTCAAGTGTAAGCTACAGTAGTACCTGCGAAGGAGCCTCTAATGATGATGAACAAGTACGTGGCTTGGGTACTTTTTCCCTCTGGCTACCCATTGGAGTCGAACATCATGGAGCCGCTCTTGAACTTTCTATTCAACTTCGCTCCACCGCAGCAACTTTTGCTCGAGCAACAGTCTCGTTACACTGATGCTCGTGGTGTTGCCCCACGCTACCATTTTAGCGAGCGTCGACTGTAGCAATTCTCAAAACCTATTGCATGCAAGATGAGACCACTCTGTGCATGACCCAAAGTCAGCTTGTCGGAGGGGTAAACTTCCGAGGACTAAAGCGGAACGTATATCAACGACAAATGTGTGCACTCAATTTTGACCAAAAGGTGAATGTAGATGTCTATCTCTATGTGAGATGAGGTTCGAAACCTTCTCCACACTACCTCCGTCTAACCGCATTCGCCAGGACAACGTCAGCGAACCATGCCCTTAAGCATGAACGAGACAATTACCCGTCTGAGGGAAAACTTCCTCTATAGAGGTAAAAACCCTGAGAAATTCGACTTCCATCTAAGGTTCTGGTCATGGTGGGTGCCATATCCTTCTGATACAGCTTTAAAACTTCCTCCAAACAAGCTTAATGCCAGATGAAACCGCCCGGTACCCGGCCCAAACCCAACTTTCAGAATTCCTCCACACAGGCGCAATGTGATTAGTAGCCACCCAGTGCCCGACGAACATCACAAAGGCAATCAAGCTGCTACACGTGATGATAAATTTACCGATTTTGAAAGGTCTTAATGTAGGGATTGGTGCAGCCATTACAATGGCGCAACTGAAGATAATGCCATAATAAGTGAGCCAGGGCTGGAGGGGAGCCGTATATAAGCGACATGGTGTATTGATCTCGCAGGGCGGGTGAAGTTGGCGAAATTTGAGGCATGATAGGCCTATACATACCCTGATCGTGTTAGTAAAGACAAAGCATGGGGTGTGATACGCTTACCAACATACGAGCGTTGCCACGCTGGTGAGGCCTTGTAAAAATACTGATGCATAAGTTAGCCCGCCGTGAATCAAGAGGCCCATGGTTGAACCAATCCCAACGAATACGGTCACGAGTCCAGCGGTATGTGAGGCGTTTCATTTCGAAAATTGTGCGGGCCTCATCAATAAAAAGTCGTTTAACCAAGTTGAATGCGCATTCGCCGTTTGAAAATCCGATCAGTATTCTTATAGCGCTGTAAAAGCTTGAGTTAGCAGCTGAGACGATGACATAGAACACGAGAACGCTTGCTGTATAGGGAAGCACGGCGGCGTCGAAAAAGACTGAGAAATTCGTGCTTTGAAGAACGTCATTGTCGTAGGGAACCAAAATCCCCAACAGGAACACAGTGCCCACAAAGATGACAAAGATGACAGGATGACAAAGATGACAAAGATGACAAAGATGACAAAGATGAAAAAGATGACAAAGATGACAAAGATGACAAAGATGACAAAGATGATAAAGATGACAAAGATGACAAAGATGACAAAGATAACAAAGAGGATCTTTCTGGTCGTTGAAGGGATCAGTTTGTAAGGAAGGTCATTAGCTTTGCCCATTGCGATTGCTTCCAAATCAGTTCCCTGGAAAGGAAAGGCAGTGATTCCCAAAGCATTAAGAAATCCATAGAACTTTTCGGAAACAAGATCTTCGTTATCTTCCATATATGGGGCAAAGGCACCAGGATCCACCCAAGTGCGAAAACTCGTCTTCCCATCAGGTCCTGTGCCGGCGCGATACAAATTGTGTAAATCAAAAGACCAAGGAGAATGAAAAGACAGATAGTATGTACGAGTGAGAACGATGGATGGAGAGTAGAGGTGTGTTTATGAGTGAATACAAGTATATCTACGATGGAACATCAGAGAATATATCCTGGGCTGGAAGGCCCGTGCGTAGCCTTGTATGAAGAGTCATCGATTGTATGACCGTAAGCAAGTGGTTATACATGCAGTAAGACTGTCAGCATGCAGTCTTACTCCATGACTCACCTCAAACAGTAGCAGGGCGCATTCACCATGTCGCATGCGACATGACCCTGAGGGAAACCTCGGTGAGGACAAAATCTAAGGTGCAGCTGCTGGTGTAAAAGGTGTTGCGCAGCGGCATCGTACACTAATAGCAACGAGACTTCATGCCAACAGAGAATCACGACCTTCAGGCCAGTAAACAGAACCTCAAGCAGGCCGAAGACAGACACCTGGAACAGTCCGACCACGAAGCAGACCAGTGCGGAGACAACAGCCGGTAAGACTTTTCAGGAACGTTGGCTATATAGCATCCAGTAGCCGGCTACCACGCCTGCCGTGGAACGTTCAACAAAAAAGGTTACAGCCTAAGAAAGATACTAGATCCAGCTCACTGAGAATCCGAGAGACAGGCCAGCGAATTCGGTCGCATAAACCGTCAATGTGTCGGGGTGTGCTTGTAAGCAACAATCCCGCCTACCACAACTTTCATGGCTTATGCCAGTATTCTGACAAATGCGTAAGCGATAAAGGCACTTGCGGGACCAGTGGCAGCTAACACTTGGCCGGTGGTATAAAAGCGCCCAGTCCCGACTGCACCTCCAAGCGCAATCACTTGCTTATGTCGCGAGATTAACCCTTTTTGGAGTCTCGATCGTTCCCTCGCTAGCCTGGCCTTGCCGCTCAGTGTCGGCTTAATGCCGATTTAGCATTAAATAGCTAGAGAACAAGATCAGGCCCAGCTCGGCTTAGATATAGAGTGGCTGAGGCTAAATGCATGTTGCATGGAAATTAGAGACTGCAGCTCCTCAATCGCAATTCCGGACTGTCCATTCGATAATTGCGCAGTGTGGCTAACAATTTTTAAATCGCATCTCGCTTAGTGAAAGCCATCAGAGCCACAACCGTTTGATGGGAAAAGAATTAGAACGGGCAAATGACTTGGTGGATGAGCATGTATCGTTGTCCCTAGCTTAACCATACCGCAGGGGTATGGCTGTCATTTGAAGGTTCTCGACTTTCTCTGTTGTTGGACTACGAATTCAAACCGGTTCAGTTGGACCTTTCCTGAGTCTCATCTACAGCACGTGGGTACAGTTTCGTACAGACTCCAATCGAATGGAAGCCCGAAGAATAGAGATGATGGTCCACGCAATCAAAGACTATTCAGGAGAGAAAAAACCTTCCCATTTGGATGAATAGCCAACATGAGGTTGTGTAACACGGGTAACTATGCGGGGCAGCATGTGATTGAACGATTACCACTCTTGGTGTAGGTAAACACGTATGGATTCCGCAAGCTTTATGTATCTGGAAGCCCCCTCCGACATCCAAATGAATCACCACAACATCATACTGCTCACACTACACATGTACAATCACTTGTTCCAGCTGTGTACATGACTGTATGATAGCTTTTGCTAATTTCCACACCTACTCAAGATGATGATGATGATGATGATATAGAAAAACATGGGTCAAAGCGAAGTTTTCGAAGCCTCTAGCTCTGGCCTGGAGTGGAATTTTACTCGTGGCATCGTAGTCATGTGAGTGCTCATTGAGGGATCCATATAGCACAGTAATTGATTTAATATTATTAATTTCCACACACAGACCGTAGGCTGAATGTAACGGTCCGCTGTAGAACCATTCCCTGGCACCACCATGGCTCTCTGGCGGACTATAACCAATAGCCGCCAGTCTCAACCCTACGCATTGTGCAAGTCGGCCCCATCTGCCTTGCTATGCAGCTAGTGCCAATCATATATGATTTATTCTCACAATTTGATTCAAATATTCAACCCGAAAGAAAAAGCCAGACGTGAGAAAGTGAATTGGGAAGCCAAGACTTTCTCGGAAACACCAGCAAGGGAGTCCCTGTCTCTTGCACGTGACCACACCTTGCTCTGACACAAACTCCTAAGACGCGAAGTCTGGGTCAAAAGGCGTGTGTGAGTGTTTACGTCTCTACGTGCTGAGAGCTAACGCAAAGTCCTCCACAAGCCCACAGTTGGTCAGACCGCACTTGTTGAGACCACGCAACGACGTGACCTTGTTGCAGGGGAAAACTTCTCTATGAGGCAGAAAACCCTGCGAAGCCTCGGGCGTTCTAACTACCACCGATCTACCTCATCTGACACAGAGCTCATCGTGCTATCTACCACAGATCACTTATGACTTATTTTCCACACCCACTCACCCTTGGTATCGATGTTATCCACTTCTTCACTACGGCGGCATCAATATCACTTACATCCCGAACCCATGCCCAGAAGCCGAACTGACTAGCTCGGCACAAATAGGCTGCCAATAACCCCTTAACATAGAATAAGCCACCAAGTCCAATCAATTCCCGTCCTACTCCATATCATTCATCCTCCAATCGACGTAGACGATTCGAACCGACTACACCAGTTATCAGAAAAAAGAGAGCCTAAATATCCCGCACACCCGATTCAAACCCCCTTACTCTCGATATCGTAGCCATCCTTATTCACCCTATTCATCACACTCCCCCATATCACAACATCACCCCTTCTCCCACTAACTCACACACACAGACATTCCAAACAATCTACCCACCCCCAAGGGAAACCAAAAAACAATCATTCATCACACACGACCTCCAGTCAATCACCATGAAACTAATACCCTACTTTCGATGCACATGCCCCACAAAAAAAAAAAAAAAAGAAAAAGAAAAAGAAAAAGAAACATATCCGCATAACAAACAATATCCCATGCCCCGCCGCATTTTGCTCATTCCAACCCCATCAAACAAAAAATTCCCCCCGAATCAAACGTACTACAGAATCAAACATCTTCCACCCCATGTTCTCTCTGCAACGGCGTCGGTAAATTGCTATAATTCTGATACGTGTTTCCAGCCTGCCAACCCTCCTGGAGGGTTCGATCCTCGAGCACTTTGATGACGTTTCGGTCGCTGTTTCCGACGCGGGTGGCGCGCGACATTCGCCTCCGGCCTCCAATGTTTCCGATTTCGGATGTTTCGCCGGATTGGGGCGGGGGGTAGTATGCCGGTGAGGGCTGGAGGCGGATGGGAGCGTTGGGGTCGAGGTGACTTACGACTCTTTGGAGGGCGGGGGGAATGCCGTTGGAGACGCCGTTAGCGTCGAGCGTGTTGGCTCTTTGCCGCCCGCTGCTGCTGGAGCCGAGAGTGTTGGGTGCGGGGTTGGCGTATAAGTTCGGGAATGGGACTGGTGGTTGAACCATGGGGAGGGCCTGGCCGTAGGGGGACTGGTACATTGATGAGGGCCCTGCGGAGGGGACGGGCGTGTACATGTTTGGTGTGTAGGGCAAGTTGTTGGGCTGGTAGGCTTGGGATTGTTGATGCTCGCGTTGACGGGAGAGGGCCTCGGCTTGCTGTTGCTGCTGCACACCAGGCGCAGGAGACCGCGATGTGGGTGTTTTGAGTCCCATTTGCGGCTGGAAAGGTCCATTGTATTTTTGCTGGGTTATGAATGGGTGAGTGCGCGCCTGTTGCGGAGACCATCGCTCAAGCGGGTTCAGATTGAGTAGGCCGTGCACAAAGTCTATGAAGGCTTCTCGGTTGGCCATTTCTACATCATTGTCAGTTGGCTTCTCTGAAATGCAGTCAGACGCTCACCTCTATCCATCTCGCTCTGCTTCATGCCTTTGCGGGGCATCGGGTAGGTTCTGATAATATCTGGCAGACGTGAGGCTTGAAAATACTTCTTGCTGGGCTGCTCCTTGGTGTTATGCTCCCGGGCATACTGTTCCATCGACTTGAGTCTGAACGTTCTACGTCCGAATTCGTCTAGTGTTTTCTCATAAAAATCGGCTGACTGTTTGCCCATCTCCAACATCCAGCGAGGCGGCAGGCCTAGCATTTCGTTTATGCGCGACACCTGGTTATATTCCGACGAGCCCGGAAATAGGGGCAGGCCGAGAAAGAGCTCAACAACGATGCAGCCTAGTGACCACATATCGATTGCGGCGGAGTACGGAAGACCCAAAAGGACTTCAGGAGAGCGATAGAAGCGTGACTGAATGTAAGTATAAACAGTCTGCCGCTCGTCACACGCCGAGCCAAAGTCGATAATCTTTATAATTGGGCTCTCAAGATTCTTCAGCAAAATGTTCTCGGGCTTCAGGTCACAGTGGATGAGACGAGCCTTGCTAAGCAGACACAGCCCGTTAAGCAGCTGCTGGGCAAAGACGCGCACCAGAGTTGTGCTGAGGCCACGGAACTGGTTCTGCTTGACAAGCTCATACAGGTTCACGCTGAGCAGCTCAAAGACGAGGCACAGATGCTGTTTATGGATAAAAGTGTCCTTGAGACGCAGGATGTGGTGGTCGTCGTTTTTGTCCATGCGCGTGTTGAGCAAATCAAGCACAGAAACCTCCATCATACTCTGGTTAAAGTAGGCTGTCTTGTTCTTGACCACCTTGACCGCCACCACCTCGCCCGTCTTGAGATTCTGGCACTTTACCACCTGCCCAAACGTGCCCTGACCCAGCACGTCGAGGATGAGGTAGCGATTTTTGTGGTTGGTCTCCTCAGAACCCAGGATATCGTTAACGTACAGAATGTAATCACTGTCCTCGTTGTCGTAGCCATCGTTGCGGACACCCTTGCTGGGCTTTGTCAGGACACGTCGCGGGTTGCGCGACGAAAGGTACTGAAACTGCGGGTTGCAAATGCGGTACGTCGCTGCCAGCTGCGTCGTGAGGCCCTGCAATGGGCCGACGAAGCCGCCCTCTGGATTGAGTCTGCGGAAAGCCGGCTGTGGGTTGATCGTTGGTTGGAGCTCCGCCACTGCATGGCAGCGGGAAAATCGCGGCACTCCGCTCCGCTCGCTCGGCGTCGTCCCTGATCGCGGCAGCTGCGGGAACGGCTGAACGGGCGAGATGGTCGTCTGGAGCGGTGACAGCGGAGCAAGGCCCGCACGAGACGGCGTTGCAGGGTAGTAGCGTGGCGGCCGGGACTGCTGCGGCGGAGGCGGCGCGTATGCCGTGTAGCCCGCGGCCGACGGCGGCTTGGAATGGTAGGGCGTGGTTGGGGAGGCCATCATGGGCGAATACCGCGCGGCCGCGCGCGAGGACACGTCGTCGTGTCGCGGCGCCTGGCGTTGGCGCGCTGAAGGGTCGGAGTCGTCCATGGCGCCGCTAAGGGACTGTCAGCGTCGCGTCCACGGCCTCGCGGGCCTAATCGAGGGGTCGTAAATGGCTCTGGGCGTGGTGGTCGACGTCGACGACTCTGCCTTAGGCATCTGAAATTTTCCGGGGTCGGCGAACGACGTGCCTGAGGCATTCTGGAGTTGCGTGAAGAGTTTCGTGACACGCGCCGGAGTGAACATGAAACGTCATCTGTGGCACCCACCACAGAAGGCAATCATTATACCCACTCCACATTATAGGCCAATCTATAAGCCATTATAGGACAAGCATTACTTACGAAACACTTCCACTCCCAACGCCGGCGTCTCTACCAGACAAATGCTGGGCACTCCCTCGTGTCTCCTTCGCTCCAAAAAGATTGCACACTCCCCAAGTACAACCCCCCACTCCGCAAGAGCCCTTCCGCAGTATCGTGCATTAACTCTAACCCTTCCTTGCGGCTCCGTAGCTCCGAGCTCTGCGTCGCCATTGCTCCTCTGCACAGCCAGCGCCTGCGGTGGCAGCTTTGGCGGAGAGAGCCTCAAGCCCCCCATCATCCCCTTGCCTGGTGGGCACTCAAGGCTGAATTTAAAGTATGATTGCCTTGGAGGCCTTGTTCGCTTTTCACCGTGGTTAGGCGTGGTCGGCAAGGCCGACTTTTTTGGCGAATGCACCATCTTCCGTATAAAGCTCCCGATGCCTGCCCCGATTCCTCCGCCGCCATCATCCTCTTCATCGTCGTCATCATCTACTTCAAAGTCTCTACGGGGCTGTTCTTGCTGCACCGTGGGCGGCGGTCGAGCTAGAGAGTCGAGTGAGAGGAGCGTCCGCCCCATAGTGGGCTGGCAGTCTGTACGGACAATCAGCAGCCGTCTGCTCGGTGCAGGGTTACAAGGGGCGGTGGTTGGTGGCAAAAGGTGATTTAATTCAGCTTGATGCCGCAGCCACAGATAATGCCCCCATTGTTCGTTCAGCCGCTCTTGCAAAACGTTTAGAATCATTACTTCGTCAGGACCACAGTTCAACTCCGGGCGACCCAGTCGCCAGCACAAAAGCCGCATGAAGTACGCCCTCACCATCGGGCACCAGTGATTGAATCGACTGTCAAACACTTCCTCGTCCAGCAGGAAGCCGAGACACATGTCCCGTTTGCGGTCTGCTGACGACACGTATGTCGGCCAGACAGTGTATAAGAAAGAGTAGAGACGGATCTCCGTCATGGTATTGTGACTTTCAATCATGCGTCGAAACACAACGAGCCAAAAGGCAGAATCAATCACTCGAGGCATATCAGGCCGCAATTCGAACCGCACCAGTATGAGTAGTGCTTCCTCCAAAAAGTCCAGCAGAGTTTGACAAGCTGACTGGTCGTAAACCGTCGTCCCCTTGGCGGCAGCTTCGAGCAGTCCAGCGAAAGCAGATGCGAACCATATCCGCGCCTCCAGCCGCTCAGATGTCCCTTCAGATAGAAAGTCGCGGATAAGCATAATCAGCCGATTCTCAGCCATGAGACGGATGGCGTTGGTCTGAGGCAGCGGAAGCGGGGCCACCACCGCGTCTGGATTTGCCAAGACGCCTTCGACGGCGGATGAAGACGTCTGATCATGCATGGGTCTCCCGCTGGCACGATGGATCGTGGCATCTAGGTTAGCGAGTATCTGAGCGTGCACCAGCAACACACCGGGGGCACACACTCTCTCCACCGCATTTGCGTCTGGTGCCAAGTAATCCGACACAAGCAAATGAAAGTGGCGCACGAAGACGTAGAAGAGATCGCTCTCACGTCCAGTCCACCTCTCCCGCCAGCGTCCCCACCACTGGACGTTGGCCGTCCCTGGAGGAAGCAGCGGCGGTGTGCGCAGCTTGCGTAGGTACGACGCAAGGGACGCAAACTCCAAGCCTTGCAGCGCAGGTGGAAAGCCAGCCGCCACATCGGCCGCCACCGCTCCCACGTCATCGAAACGGCCCACGCCATTTTGCGCCAGGACACGCCGCAGCGGTTCCGGCGGCAGGTCCCACAGCCGCACGAGCACCTCAGCCATGCCAGGCACAAAGAGAAAGGCGTAGGCGCATGCTTTGCCGCAAAATGACACCAGACTGGCCGAAGCATGGCGTTGGGACATTTTGTCGACAATAAAAGCCATTTGCGCGCACAGTTTCTGGATGAAAATGGCCCGGACGTGCTGCTGCACCGACTCTGTTACAGAGTCTGACGCTCCAGAGCTGGTGGACGCAGCCGATGATGACGACGCCGTGGCCGTCCGCCAGCAGTGCGGGCTCAATGGTGATGGGGGCAGACGCCACTCCGGCCGATCCATGATCCCCGAGATGCCGTCCAGGATAGCAGGGCGATCGGTGCCGGAGATGGACTGATTGTTACGCCCATGTAGCATCTCTATCAAGCCCGTCCACCACCGATTGAGGATCATAGCCCGGCGATCCAGATCTTCGGCACGTAGCGTGAAGTTCGACGCATGATTGGCATATGTGCGCAAAAAGGGCAGTAAGTTCGTCCTCACCACGTTGGTTTTGAGCGCGACAGATTTGGATGCAAACTTGGCGTAGTCGCCGTCTAACGTGCGGAAAACGTTCCACAACTCATCCTTCTTCTTGGCTGGCGGGGCACGAGGTAGAGGCGCTGCGACCGGTATATCAACCGACTGTGGTGTCTGCGGGCGAAGGTTGGGTAGCCGGTCGGTAGAGAATGACTTGGGCATCATAGTGATACGAGCCACAGCCCGTACAGCTCGTGCGTCTGCTCCGGCAACTGATAGTGCGTGTTTGCGGGCCTGCACCATTGGATTGGGTAGAGCGCTAACAAGAGACGTCTCCCGGGATGAGCTGGGGCTCTTCTGGTGCCTGCGCAGGCCGCGCCGCCCGAAGAGCGCTTTGGACGCGCTTCGTGCGGGAGATTCGTTGACAGACTCTGCCTTGGGCGGAGATGGAGAGCGCGAAGGAGTGGAAGGGAGTGACGCAGCGACGCTGGGGGCTGCAAAACTGGCCGGACGCCATCCAACTGTTCCGCTATCCGTCCGCCTTTGTGTCCCAGATCCTATTCTTCCACTGTCCACTGCTTCTCTTGGCCCGCTGTTCATAGTAGTTGCTCGTGTAGCAGCAGAGAACTCGATGCTGCTACTCCGCCGTGCCGTATCTATACTGCTCCGGTCTTCGTCGGCGTCAACAAATGGGGACGTCTCACGGGATCCATGCCCCTCGTCTGGTGTTGCCCATCCCTCCTCTTCATCTTCCTCGTCGCCCTGGGCCGCGAGGCAGCCAGGGAAAGCCGATGGCAAGTAAGTGTACGAGGCCGAGCGCGGCAGTTCGGTGTCGAATGGCGGCGGCTCATGGTCCAGCTGTGGACGCACCATCATTGTCATCCCCCCGCCGACCATAACGCGGCCACCACCCGCTTCCTGTCACAGTTGTAGCGACGCGAGTGGCCGGGGTAGGCCCTAGAGGTCCATGCCTACAGCGACAATGAGCGGCAGCGGTTGAGACAAGGGCAGGTCCCAGGGCGAAGGGAGCGAATAGGGGCAGAGGTGGGAGTGCGGAGGTCTTGGTTGCAGAGGGACTCACGGAGGTGGTCGAGGGCCGAGGAGCGCTAGCCGCCCGCCAGACCGGGGTGCATTGCCTCGCCGCGAGCTAGGGATATTGGGCCCGCCGTTCATTACATTCCCGACACCGCCATTGCTGCTCGAAATTTGCCTCCAACACTCTGCTGTCGAACCCTTGCCATTGCTGCCCGTGACACGTGGATCCCAGGCTGTCACGTCAAACTACCCATGACTACCAGCTTGCGCCTCATTGGCTTTCCCAAACGCGCGCCTCGTGAACGCCAAGCATTTGCCGCTTGCCACGGTCTGTGCACGTCATTCCATGTCGGTCCGTTCCGTTCCGGTTGATCTTCGCCACCTGCGCCTTGTTTCACTTGATGGCGTTCAGATTAGCTCTCTATGTGAGATCTGAACCACCATGGCTCATCATGCAAAGAAGCGGGCTGAATCGACAAAATCCACCACTTTTTCCAACGAATATGTCTATCTAAAACATGCAAGCCCACATGTATCATGCTATTGGGCCCTCTTCCTCTCGAAAATGACAACAACAGCTTCAACAAGTCCATATCAAAGATTGTAGATAGAGCGACTATTCAAGCATGGGCATCAACTGCAAGACTCCTATAGTATACTCGATGTATTCCAAGCCGGTATCTACATACGCATGGAACGGGCCATTTCACATAGGTACACGCAGGTTCTTTACGCTGTGATTAGTTTTCCTCATCATAGCATCTAACAAAGGCCTTGTTCACCACTCCACACTACTTATAGAGGAACACAGAAGCCAGTACATATCAGAACTCGATTATGCTTGCATTACATGGTCTGCGGAGACCTTAAGCTATGCTCAAAGTCTATTGCCTTCCACCCGTCCAAGAACTCCGAGCAAGATAAACATTGCATACTCCCAAACCATTCATTCGGTAAAAAGTTGGAGACTCTCTTTCAGCATGAATGCAAGATGCTGCATCGTAACGGGGCCTTGCAGCCGCATTTGCTCCGTAAAGTCGTCGTCGTCGTCGTGGATTTGCCTTTAAATGCGCTCCGCGGCAGGGGCAGGCGCTTCAGGACTGTTAGTACGCTTCATAGCCACAGAATTATCATGTGATTTTTTAGAATCGTCACCAGCTGCCGTCTCAGACTTTCCAGCCAAAGACGGCGGCGCATAGGCAGTAGCACCCACACTAAGCGGGCTGCGACCAGTGACCGTGCGTGGAACGAAAGCCGCCAAGCGTTGTCCAACAATCGTCGTGGGTGCCGTCGTGTTCAAATATTGATCGAATTCCCCCAAGCCATCCTGGCCACTCGAGAGCGAAAGACCCCCTTGACGCAAGGCCTGGGTAGCATACTCATACTCAGCAGAGCGAAACTGTCTGGCGGCCTGGGTCTGTTGCTTGAGAGTTTTCTGCTCCTGGGTGTCTGCGAAGCGAATTTGAATCTGCAATTCTTCGTCGCCAGACTGTAGGGTATGATTTCCGAATTTTTTAATGACTTCGTCACAAACATCTCGCGATTCGAAACTGTTAAGCGATGTTAGCACTCGCAGCGTCTAATGATGTCGACTAACCGCGCGAATCCAACACCTCGTCCATGGCCATTTTTGTCGCGTAGGATGCGGGTGGATGCAACCTTGTGAGGCGCGAAAAGCTGAGCAAGCTCATGCTCGTTCATAGTCTTTGGTAAATTCGAGATGTAAAGGTTGGTATTGTTTTCATCAGCGAAAGTCTTGAGTTTGGAATAGAAAGATTCCTAAGCTTGGTTAGCCAAGTTCAGATAACCCACAAAATAGAGTGACTGACCCTCGCAAAGCTCACTTCGTATCCAAGATAGTGGAAGCCACGGATGCAATTCTCAGCGTCCGTGTAATTGAAATATTTTACGAAGCCGAACCTTGTGGTTGTTAGTTTTGACCCTGGTCACCGCCATCCAGCTCTTACCCTTTGCAAAGGCCAGTGTTAAGGTCAATGATGGACTTGGAGCTATTGATTTCGCCAAATCGCCCAGCCCAGGCGGCTAGCATTTCGTCGGTTGTTTCCGGCAATAAGCCACGAATGTACACATTTGTTTCGCCGCGCTGGTTCTCCAATGCGCGGTCCAAAGGTTTCAAAGGCGACGAAGGAGCTGGAATAGCGCGCGGAATAGCAGGGTCCCTCGCAACAAGCATTTTGATATGCGGCGACACTTCGCTCTGTTCCGGCTGTTTCGCAGTTCCAAACCCGAAGGGAGTCATCATCGATGTGGGTGATGGCGTTCCATGGGCAAAAAGGCCACTGGGCGAGCGATTGAAGTTTGCAGGCACAAAGCCCGGATAGTTGGCATAAGATGGGGTGGTCGGTTGATCGTTCTCGTTAGAAGACACGGAGTCCCGACGTGGTGTAATAAGAGTGGGCACCTCGCCATTGTTTACCGTTGTAGGCGTCCAGTGATTACTGGAGAGAGGACTGATATCTTGGGCCACATAAGGGGGATAGCCCATTGGGGCAACAAATTGAGAAACGGGCGGTGCGAATAATCCAGGATGTTGCGTCCCACCAACACCATGCGGAGCGGTATATTGCCCTCCATCGCCGTAAGCTCCTGGGACTAAATAGTGATTTGCTCCAGGGTACAGTCCAGGGAACCCCCCATTGGCAGGAACAACCATAGCGTTCTTCGAAGCGAATGGAGCAGGGTGAACATTCATCCCTTGGAATCCCTGAGCCAATGCGGCCACATCAGCTGGCATGGCATGACCAAGACCCCCATAGAAAGGACCGCGAGGGCCGTACGGGTACATGGATTCCTGCTGCGTCGGACCGTAAATGAGGTTGTGACCCGTGCTTGCAGAGCGAGAGAACGTATTCTTGAGTTCTGACATGAGAAACAAGCAATGCCTGGAAAGCCTTTAGCACAGTGGGATCAAGGAGCCAAGGAGGAGCGTACGCTGGACGAGCGGATTCTGATGGAGCGTACGAAGAGGTAATGACAAGTGTTGAGGAAAGACTGTGATGGGGAGGTAGAAGCGGAGTGATGGAGTTGGAAGTTGATGAAGCAAAGAAGGAATAAGAACTGTCAATTTATGTGATCGAAGGACGCTAGTGCCAGTGATCGAAAGGCAGTCGAGCTCGACGAAGGTGGGTGTTGCCGCGCCTACTCTTTTCAGCCCAGCTCCCGGTGAGGGGCAATCCGAGCTCACCTTCTTCGTTTGCGGCCGCTGTGTGAATGCTCTACGTCATGTGATTTTGGTAGAAACGCTGGGAGAGCGCGGCGACAAAGGCCCCGCACGTCTTTTGGTATTTAACCCATGGTCGTACGCGGGCGGATACGGTGGATGTCACAGCTGCAAGCCAATCCGCCTTTGTCGCCGCCGTGGTTTGCCGTAGCCGGGCACCGACACATTATCAAGCGTGACGGCGGCACAGGGACGAGCTGCGCGGTCGCCGGCCCAAGCTGGTAACTAGAGAGCTGCCCGCAGCTGCTACTCAACCCCATCTCGGTCACGCAACCGCTGTGCCTCCACTGCTGCGTCCTGCCGTTCACGTGATGCACGCTCTTTTGTGGCCCGACTCGATTGGTTTGCGGCCATAAATGCCCATGCTAACGCTGCACAGTCTAGGGCTGTCTCATCGGCCTTTGGGCTTGAGCACCGCCATCTCTGTCGACCCCGGACAAGTTGAGTTAATTGGGTGCTTCTCCAGTGCGGTTGGGAGCCGCGGGTTGGTCTTCAATGTGGTGAGGCTGCTTTGCCGGCCTGCAAGAATCCCTGCTCTCAGTTAAAGTACTGCTGCACGGTTCACCAGCTCTGTTAACCTAAGCAATGTTTCGTGAATCCTGACTTTTGAGGCAAAGCGTGGCCCATGGTGACGTTTGACAGCACTGGCGCAGTACCTGCGCCCGAGGGCAACGCGTCAGGTCACAGGAAGCTTGGAACGGAGCTGCTTTGTGTCGGCGTTCTCGACTGTGTTTCATGCAGCTATTCCCGAAACCGCAATGGCTCCCTAAGTTCTGGTCCTGGCCTAACCGGTGGGTCTTTCCCATTGGCTTGAGGCATGCGAACACATGGATGGCCGGCAACTCCCACTTACACGCTGCAGGCCACAGCCATGGATTCTGATTTTCGCGCGGTGGGAGCGCGAGCTTTCTGCACGCTGACGGATGGAGGCCGTTGAGAATGTAAGCCGCGCCACTCAAAGGGTGGGGTTGGCCAATCTCGTCCACTTACTCGTCGTACAACTTCCCTTAGGCTGTCCTTGTACATGCGACAGTGTACGGCCATGTTGTTGTTCTTTTGCGACGCCACAACGCGGGCCTCGAGGATCTTGCGCTAGAGCAAGAACTTGGCTGATCACTGCTTTCAAATGGCACATGGCATCAATGCAGTCCATGTCATTCAATGGATGGCTGCCGACTATACTAAACCTGCCAACTGTGCTGTACAAATTGCAGTTATGTGCTGATTGACCGTGGAATCATGGACAATGAAGAGATTCTTCTTCGAAGGCTGGACAAAACTTTTGGACCTCTGGCATGGTCACAAACCTCATAATGAAGGTGACTGGCATGCCTCAAACACAATCATACGCTTCGAGGCAAATTTATTCCTTGATCGACAATCGGCTAAGATCTCATATACTCACGTTCGAGACTGTCTTGGAGTTAAAACAGGTCTCTTCCGTCTCCTTTGTTTTTGTTACTGGGTAGCAAAGAACCGCTTCCGCCGACCCACCATGGCAGCATGTCGGGATACTCAATACCCTACATAAACCCCCTGGACAAGCTAACCTCTTTCAAAAAGATGGTTTCATCTGTTCATCTTTACTCTGGGTGTTTCATCGTCCAGTCTGAGATTCATGGGCTGATAGCGAGATCATTTCCTAGAGACATTTCCAACTATCAAACTTACGTGCTGTCAACCTACTGATGTTTGATGTACTCTTCCGTATTAGCAGGTATATTCATCGTGCACGAGGCGCAATCTGCCCAAGTCCAAAACTACAAGAAGGAAATTCGTTAAATTCTTCGCCTTGCTGCGTCTTACCACATGCATCGTAGCTCTAGATGGCTAACAGCTTGCGTCCTGGGAGTTGCTGGACCGCAAGATTTGATGATACAATGTTGCAAAAGTCTTCCATTAGAGTTCGGGTCTGCCAGTCGCAATCTCCTACATTGGTCACGCCTAATTGGTTCAGGCCTGCGTGGAAGGCAGGTCTTTACCGATTTGTCAACTCAACAGAAAAGACATAGGTTGATTCGTCTTCCTTTGTCAAGCATCCGGGTATGACTGACATCTACAACCCTTTGGTCCTCTAGCCAACTCTCACCGCCCCCAAGCCTCATCACCCTCGCATGTGATAGTCTCGATGAGCGGACAATAAATCTCCCCCAATTCTTCCTCGGGAATGCGATGATCTGCGACATCGACTTGAGCCTTGCTGATCTCCTCACTCGAGATCGTTTTCTTGAATCTATATACGTTGAGGCGTAGAAACATGTTCGCTGAGACGAGTGCCGTGCGTTTGTTCCCGTTGAAGCAAGCGTGATTGAGAATCAACTTCGAAGCCAGAATCGCAACGAGCATATGCAATCGCGTTTCACTGCCGTAGTGGGCTGCGTTTTCCCGGTGCACTGGCTGCTGATTCGAGGAGGGAGTCTTAACCTACTTCATGCGTTGGAAGCATGGTGCGGTATATGTGTTTGGTTGCTGGCGGATAGATGAATTAGAGTGGTTTGATGAGGGGGTGCATCGTGAGGAGGCGTTGAGGCCGAGTGGGACGAAATTCAGAGGGCGAAGACAAGGCAGATGTAGCCAAACTCTTTCTGTTTAGGGGTCACAGAACTGATCAATCAGCTGGTCTGTGAGGAAGGTTCCGGCGGCGCTAAACTATAAGGGACTGGCGTACGTTGCCTACTTTTGTAAAAAGTTTTGAGGTGACAGTCAGCAAGTGCGATGTCTGATTGATCACCGGAGCTCCAAGTGGTCAACTGTGCTCCAAGAAAGATTGGCACAGAGACAAATAGTATAAGTTGTTGCCCTTCTCAAGAATGCACCGCACGTCGAAACAATTGTACAATCGAAACGGTTGTGTTGTGGAGGATCCACTGACAAGGATCGAAATTGATAACAGGTTAAGTTTGCTTGTGCAAGAAGTGGTTGCTTAACGTGGAATGCAGACTAGTGGCAGAGACGATAGAAGCTAGCAGCTTTCTCGAAGTGTACAGTTCGTGGGCCGTATTCTCGAGTGGAGCTTTAGGCTAGGTAACTATCTATTATAATTGTGAGCAGATGTGTACCTGCATACAAATCTCTACGGAAAACTAGTTGACGCGTGAAGTCGAGAGCCGAGCGACGGTTACTAATAATGCGCGTAATATACCGCATATTCACAACACTATCATACAGCGCACCTGCCTAACGTAGCAAACCCTAAGCCAGTTTGAGTTTAGCGGATGTGGCTAGTGAGCCTGTCCTGTCGGAAGTCGCTTATTTATTCGGTTGGTCCGGCTAGAAGCAGGAACCACGAGTCTGTGTCGCAAGAGATGGTGCTGGAGATGCTCGGTCGACCAGGGTCCAGAATCTGTTGTGTTTCGTCTGCAGGTTGCGCGTTCCAACCAAACGGTACCTTCAGGAAGGGGGACTTGCATGTATACACGTGACGGTCTTCGTTTCTAGATCATTGTCTTCTCGATGTTAGGAGTTGCTTCTGCATGAAGCAGTCCCTGCTCATTTGTAGTGATAAGCGTACATATTGGACTTTCAGGCGATCCCTTACTGTACAGTAAGCGCATACACAATCGGCAGACAAAAGAACCGAGTCCACAGATGGCAGGAGTCTTGTGGCAGGCAACCATGAGCTCTCCATGCCCTTAGCTGAGACTATACAAGCTGTGCCCAGCCTCAGAGAAATGTCGACCTTGGTGCTACATTGGCATTGGGGCTCGAGTTCTTGAGGTGACACTTGGTATTTGCAAACTATTGCTGCACATTGATCTTTGTGTATCGATGATGACGGTAGAGAACGACCACATACAGGTACTGGGCATCTTGAGTGCTTCCAACTTTCTCCTCCGAAGAACTCTGCATCATGAAGATCAACTGAACTTTTGTGTAGTACATGACGAACAACTGAGGGAACCGAGCAACGTGGGAACAGTGGGCCACAAGCACGATGGGGATGTCAAATCCTGGGCCCAATGAGAAAACATTTATGGAAGGTAGAAGCCTGGCTGACCTTGGTTTAGACGCCAGGGTCTTGGGTGCATGTTGGTGATATGTTGTACTCATATTTACTTCGTCCTTACTTGCTTCAGAGGTTTGGGGCTGTGCAAAAACTGGGCAGAATATGACTTGGGAGTGATTTTGCGCTCGTTGGGCTCCTGCACAAAGTACTCGTAGCCCTGTTTGTTGGCGAATTCAATGGCTTCTTCCTTGCTGCGGAAGTTGAGATGGGTACCCTGCATGAAATCTGCCGACGACTGCCATCCCATCAGGGGGTTCTCCCATCGGTGGCCCTTGGAAAGGACATCCCAGTCCATTCGCCAGTGGTGGCCGTGCCAGTCCCCTGATTGCGTTGCCGTCTTTGCTGGGCGGTAGATACTAGAGCCGGCGGTGAGCGCGTATGGGAAAGCATGTAAGAATGAACATACCGAACAGTGCGTGCTTGGAGGTCAAGGGGCGCACCAGAGAGGACGGCAGCCGGGGTAGTGAGGCCAGGCTCACTGCCATCCATGACACGCTTGGGGACGGGCGAGAATGCCCTGGGATGAGCGTTAGTCTCTTTCTCTTTTCTGTGCTGCTTCCTGTGGGCTTCCTTACGATGTCCGGTACTCATTATGAGCATTGTAGTCGGGTGCATCCTCGCGCATGGCCTTGTTAATCACGTCGGACTGTGTTACAACATTGTCAGTCTGGGCTGGGGTCTTTGTAGAGGTCGTCGAGTTGTGTCGTAGGACGGCCGGAGATCTCTTGAAGAGAGCAGGGCGCAATGAGGTCCGTAAGGAGTGCAGTGGATGAGACATTGCGTGGCAGAGGTGGAGCTACTGCTGACTGCTTTCACCGAGTGTCGGCGACGTCGGGTGTGCACGGACCACGTCGACTTCGCCAACGCGACTCCCTTTGCCCTTTGCACGCCGTCCACAGCACAATCATGGTGTCCTCGATTATCCCCCCCAAGGTGCGACTGAGCCCATAAACTCCTTCAAGACTAATGCTGACTCTGAACTAGGTCGCGTCACCAAATGTATTAAACCCTCGGCCCTTCTCCGCGGCGCATTCCGCTTGCGCCCAAGTTGTTCTCGAACACACGGAAGCTGACAATGATCGCATAGGCAATCGGCGCCGCTGCCGATGCGACTCGTATGCAACGTGTCGTGTCGTTCTACGAAAAGCTCCCTCGCGGGCCTGCGCCGCAGCCCAAGCCTCGCAACCTTCTGCACCGCTACCAGCTTCGCTACATGACAGGGCGCAACGCATCTGCCATGCGTATGTCAAATCCTACGTACTCTTCTAGTCGGTTCATGCTGACGGATCACCAAAGCTCTGGTGCATGTTATCGGCACACTGATGGTCTTGGGATACGCGCAAAACTACTATTTCCACCTGAGTAAGTGGAGACTACAAGTGCGACAGGCTGGAAACTGACACTTTGGTTAGGACATCACAAGAACAATGCCCACTAAATGTTTCGCGGATTCGGAAGAGCTTGTCTCGTGTACATGTACGTACGGCATCCGTCTCAATAGTTTGTCAACATACTTTTACATTTTCTCCGTCAACTCTCCCAAATTGATGCCTCAATGAACAGGCAACTAGTTGATGCAGTTGAATACCATTGTCCATACGCTCAGCTGATAGTCTGACTCGCTCTCGGACACTATCATAATGGTTTCATTGCAATTCCGCCCGTTGAACACTACTGTACAGTCTAGGCCTGCCTTGATGGTCATGTCATGCTCGGCGCTCTCTATCTTGCTTTTACATGTCACACCAGCACGTACCATTGCTGGCCCTTTAGTTTGGGCTTGGTCAAGCCCGATGGTCTCTACTGGCCCGACTACTGACGCACACGCGCCGACTGCCCCCAATAACAGCACAAAATCTTCTCCCAAGCCCTACCCTACGCCAAAGCGTCCGTCGCAAACCGATGTGGGGGCCTCTGACCCAAAGGCGCCTGTTCTTCCGGTTTATCCCAAAGCAATCAGAAAGCCTACCAAAACTCCGAAGAAGAACCTTAACCGAAGAGATTTTTACTGAAGTTCACCTGTCGCCCAGATGGCCAAGGATTCCATGTCACTTCCTATGCCATGAACAGGAAGACGCACACCTTGTAGCTTAGGAGCGACAAGGGCGTCTGATGAAGAATCTGCTGCGATGGTGCCAAGATTGAAAATTAGACCCGACGGGTTAGGTCTGGTGGATCATGAATGGAAGTTTCTAGGTACAGGTCAACAGGAAGACGTTTAAACTTTTGCCGAGGGAGAATAAGAATGTAGGTGCATTGTTTTGTGCCTTGGGTGGAGAGGGGTGGGGGAATTCATTTTCCCGGCTGCGACTCTCACAGACAACATCAATGCGCAAAAATCGCTGTGGTATGACATCCGGAGGCATGCCGCAACCTCCAGGTCGACAAACTGGCGGACACGCTATGCAAGCTCCTCTCGAAAGATCCGGAAGATTTAACGAAAAGCGAGACGCTCAACGCGCTGTTTTATACTGATGAATATTTACTCGCATGCACGCCAATTCTGCTCAGATTGGATCAAATTCGGCAAATTAACAATCACAATGCAATAATATGTACATGCGCAATCAGAGCACTGGTCCTGCTTGATGGATCTGCAATGGAGTTAACCAGAAGATGAGTCTGCCAAAGAGGTTGAAGCTGTGCTTCAGGAGCAATCAAACGTACCGGGCGAAGTCAGTCTGGTTTTGCTACAGCTTGGTCCGGATTTTTTCGTCAAATGCTGACTACTCGCACATAGCTGGCAGCTATCCAGGACCGAATGATGTGCCCAATTTAGCCATAATTCCAGCTTATTGGTGAACTTAAAAATCTTCCGACCATCAACAGTGATGTTCTTTTCAGCTTCCGCCTCAAGTTCTTTTTGCTTCTTCACCAGTTCCTCGTGCGCCTATGTTTGCTCAGCGAGTTTCTTCGAACGCAATTTTTCACACTATATTTTGATTGTAGTATTCAACGGCAATGCAACCGTTCGTCCAGCTAAATGGGGTTTTCTCATTGTCCTGTCGTCTGTCACTGCCGCCAGATGGCGATATTCGCACTCGCCTTGTTGTGAGCTATTGCACCTATGCCCGAACTCTTTTGTAGCTCAACCATAGGCTTCTCAATAGCTAACATCCTGCATCGTACACGGAAAAAAATGCTACAAGATTTCTGGATGTCGCGCATCCAAACAATGACGAGATTTTGATTTCCAATTTAGCATTTTTAGCTTCTGCAGATAGCAAACTTCGTCCCCGTTTGTCGCTCGTTTTACCAAAAAGAAATGTGCAGTCTCATATGGCTGCACTAAGATGATCACATCAAGGTTTGAGAGTTTTTAGCGTTTGCAGAAAGCTGTTTGCGTATTGTACCAGCAATCGATTGACCTACAAAGATCGTAGAGATTTGTACACTCATCAGTATATATCGGGGAAGCTTCGTCGCTATGCTTCACAGTTCCTCCGCGATGCGCAGAGATGAGATCAGCAAGGCTTCGCTTTGCCAAGGCATTCTCGCGTGATTGATATATAATGCCCACCCCATCTTCCTGCTGGACCCGATATCACCAACAACAACGCACCGGGCTCCAGGAGCAAATATTTTGCGCTTGCGGCTGAATATCACCATGCGGCGTAATAGGATTATCACGGCCACAACTCATATCACTTTAATAGGAGATGGATGAAGTGATGCGTTTAAGTATAGCTAGGAAAACTCCTATGCAAAACGGGAAGTTGATTAGTATACTCCGGGGTCTTCGCTTGCCATGCCTGCCTCGCCTGAAGTCACTGCATTCTCCTACACCAAAGCAGAAGCTGTATGACAGCCAATCTCCTTTCTCCTCAACCATCAAGCTGTTGAGCCGATACCGGAAGCGTTTACTCACGGTAAGTTGAAGGATGTGTCACGTGACCATGAACAACGTACCCTCTTGTATGCAGTATATACCACTATACAATTATTCATGTCTTAGTGTACTCACACTATCAGTTCGTCCCCTTTAACTCGACAATAGCAACATTTTGAAGCCAAGCGAGATTCAGCAATCTGTCGCTGTGATGCTCTGGCCTACGATACAATTGGCATCTTGCATGCATGTACGGCTGGCCAAAATTGATATTGCAAAGGACAACCGGAGTACACGTACTGGACATTCTCTCTGGGGAACGGAAATCTCCCACCACCTTCGGGTTTGCGATGCGACATGTTCTATCTAGTTACAACTGGTTGGTATGCGCCAACCTGTGCTACGAACTTCAAAAACTTTGCCGCTTGATGGGCTACCTTGGAGTTCTCGCCCTGTGAAACTCTGCCTCTGGCAAGCTCTTCGCCTTGCTTTGACTCACATTGAGGACTCAAATTTGACGAGAAGCGAGAAAGCCTGCCTGGATGGCCAGCACGCGATCGAGATACCCTGTGCGGAGTGTATACTCCGGCACACAGACAGCGGCGTCACAAGATCATCACGACAGGTGGCTGGTTGCGCTTATGCTTTTGATTGCACCATCTTTCATTACCCTCCGCCAACGCGAACAAACTCGCCGCACAACGCATTATATATCGCCATGGCCGCAAGTATTGTCTCACCCTGCTTCGTTGTTCCGAGTCAAACTCTCATTAACCCGAAATATGTTTTTTTGAACTGATGAATCGACCCGATATGAGGAGATACCGAGGAGTGTTGTCGGACATCTAAGGGCTGCATCAAACATTGGTTCAGCTTTGTCGAGCAGAACTGTCACAAATACGCGGAGTCGCAAAAGGTCAAGGCCGGCAAGTCTATTTTGACCCTCCACATGCGAATCTCTGTAGATGAGAATGACCAGGACAAAGTCGTCCTTAGCCTTTTTGTGTGCGGGGAAGCTGCCTGCGACACGGTACAAGGGGGGAAAAAGTCGGATCCAGTCCACTCCTTGATCTCAACATGTTTGACCGGGTAGCTGGGTATACCATTGAAGAGATATTTACGTCTGGCCAGAAACTCAATTCAGTCGCGGGCGATGCAAAAGCCAATTCTATCGCCACTATCTGGTATAGACCTCGGTCGCTCAAAGTCTCCGTATGGGCTCTGGCCATGCAGAAGACTATGAAGAGATGTTGTGGACTTCCGAATGCAATGATCACTAGATGATGGTATTGAAGGTGAGACGAACTTTAATTTCTTGGGCAGACGAAGATAAACTAGAATACACGATATCGATTCCAAGCTCGACCAAGTTGGCATCTCATATCGTAGCATGGTCTGGAATAGCGATCTGGTCGAAATGCTTGGAATTAGCGATGATCGGGCGAAGAACTCGGTTTTCAAGCCAGTGAAGATTTTTGCATACAGTACTTGCGAAGAAGCTTCTTCCACCAAAGGCAAAGCTTCTGACTCCCAGCAGCCTGGGTATCTTGCATTACAAACACGACATCTCAGGTGTCAAACTATGACCCTCAACTCTCACACCACAAACAAATTGTGTCCCACAGAAGAAGCCAAGCTAGAGTCTCCGACGCAACTAGCCTCCAACACAATGTGTTCAAAATATATGCTTCACGACGGTATTTCCAACCAAGGTTGTATCGTATATTTGCGGCTGCATTGTTTCGAGACCATAAGAGCTCGGAAGACTTTTTCCTCTTTTGCGAAAGGGGAGTCGACAGCCTCGTGTATGCGCAGGAAGAAGCGGAAGAAGTGTGAGCTTCGTGCAGGATAGCGAGCTCGACGAGGCCATCCCGCTCCGTCCTCTTCTAATTCAGCTACCGCAGCGCATACCGACTGCCGCATGGAACAGAAACATAATATTCTTCTTGAACTCCACTTTAGCCGCAACGTCAAGCTTTATCATCCACCATCATGAGGTTTACGAGCAGCCTTGCGTTCGTTCTATGCCTGGCCAACTTCGCACATGGTACGCATTGCCTTTAAATTTTTGATGAACAATCTAACGAAATTCAGTCCATGTTGTCCGCGGAGCGAGCTCGGGACATGTCGTCATCACGGCCACCGACGATCTGCGTGATTGATATGACAGCGATTCCACAGTCTCGAAGGCGAAGTTTCTGCTACGTCCCGTCAACTAAGGCCATGTCAACGAGCTAACGAGAACGAGTTGCAGACCAGCCAGCGTAAGGCAGACGAAGAGTCGGAAGGTGTTTCCTGAAGTTGTGGGCTTCCAAGCCAAATTACCCAGCCACTCCGGCTTCCCCTGAGACATCCGAGAAACATATAAATCCTGGGTCCAAGAGTTCAATTAGGATCATCCGTCGCCCGAATGGCGAAAGACTCGGCCCTTCCGTCTTCCACCCACCAGCGGTGAGACCAGTCGCATCCAGCTATCAGTGGTTGGGATGCACCTTTCTTAACGACACCTACGATCCTGCCAGTGCGAAGAGTCACCTTGACGTTTCCTATATCCGGAACCCTATACTCACTCAAATAACACCGTCTTGAGCGTCAGCTATTTCGTATTCCTGCCGACGAAGATACTGTGGGACAGCAAGCCTTCAACGTATGGCTCACGATAAATACGATCCACACCGGTGTTTCGCCAGCAGATATTCTTTCGGGGATTTGCGTCCGCATTCCTATAGGACTCTGGAAGTCAATATCTCTACAACGGCCGTTTTACCCACCCGAGAAGAACAAAACGCAAGCATGCAGCAGAAAAACAGAAGGAGAAGTATGCTCCAGTGCAAGAACGCAAGATTGATGTTAATAACGCGTGCTGTCCCCTGCTAGGCCAGCTAACACCGCATACACATCGACTTCCAAAGCAAGGCAGTGGACAAGCCTTCTCAAGTCCATCCACTGGCAGGAAGGAAAGAGAGCCACAGTCACTTCTTACATATAAAGCGTCGAAAGAGTCGTCCTAGAGCAAGAGTACGTCTCTTTTGAGCATTCTAGCTTCCCCTAAGACAGCCTCGAAGCAGAACATTGCACCGAACGGATACTTTCTCAAGGTCACCCGTCGACTAGACGGCAAGAGATACGGCGAGTGCCTATATCCTGCGAACAAACGACCCAAGTACCTGACGTCAGAAACATCTATTCGCCCTCTCCCTAGCAGTGAACCAGCTACAATTGAGATACTAATGACACCTAAAAGGAAGACATTACACCATGTGGCCTTGGCGTTTCTCCTACGTAGTTATTGTTTCTTTTCCTGGTTTCCTGGCTGTCCTCGAGGATTGAATCGTTATGAGAGGTATGCGCATGACAACCCTGTGTGGGGTTTAAACCTCAACAAACGAAGTCCGGCAGCAGCATCTCCATGCACAATAAGTCGATGTTGCACTCTCGAGGAATAAGTTGTCAATGGAGAAAGGCTATGCTTGCCTGAACGTATGGCAGGCGCTTGACAAGCCTGTTCACCAACACGGGACGTGGCAAAAAGACTGCTAAGAACGGTTATTACGTATGGTATTGGGGTTGAGAGGAGGCCATTGCTATCTTGTCGCGCAGCCTGCTAAATCATGAGATCTTGTTGTCTGGGATTGGTTATAAATATTTAGCGCGAGATTGTGGGTGCACACAGGGGCAGGCGGTTGTTGGATATCTAGCTCGTCAGAACAAAGATTTGTTCATCTTATTGTCCTATCCTGTTAATTCACCTTCATCAGCCTGTTGTAGCATCCTTAGAGCTCTTCAGGCGACGCATTGAGCTTAGTCATCGAATTCACCGATTTGTGTGGCATGATGTAATTCTTGGCGGGAAAACAACTGCATGTGAACATCACTCAAGTCTCATTACATTCAATCCAACTCACCCTCATCTTCTGGTCGTTAGCCAGTGGACGATCTGAGGGACAAAGTCGGTACGCCCAACAAAAGAAGGTAAACTACAAGAAGATAAAGAACGATACAGGCATGCATGCCTCACGGGGCCGCAATACCGACCCTTCACAAGTGCAAGCAAATATTGAGTTGCTCAAGGACATACTCGAGTGTTCAAGCGAGGGTTGCTGATTTGATATGCAAGGTGCATTTGACCTTCCACGCCTTGAAGATCTTGTTGCCCCGAAAAGGATGTTTCATTTCGTCCCGCTCTCTCCCGGGAAACATCGTGTCTCTCAACATGAACACGCTCAGAGCTGCAATCGCCCACAGCATCCCCTCGCACAGACGCTCAATTTAATTCGGCAAAAGAACGCCGGCCGACTTGCCGGAGGGATACCGGTGTGATGTGCAGTTGGCATTAAGCCAGTTCAAGGATCTGATAAGTTCGTCGAGGACATAGTTAGGTGCAGTAATTTGTACTGATGTTCATGCAGGACAGATCAAGCCTTCCGGCAGAGATGTACTCAAAGAATGTGTCCACCACAAGTAGTCATATCCCTCCTATCATGTTGTGGTGAACTTGACTGGTAGGTTTTGGATAGCTCCAATCGAACAAGTCCAAGAAAGAGCCGGGAAAGAGAGTGGTTGGCGTGCGGTTCTTCCTCCGCAAGTAGCACGCGGCATCCATCCATGCCAACGATGACTGCCGGTTTAAGGCCGCGCACGAGAAGACTGTCCTCGCGGTGCAGCATGGTCCACAAAGCGGAGGTTCTCACGCGCAAAACCCTCCCAAAGGCCTCGGGAAGGTGCGAGATAGAGTTGAGAAGCGGCAAGGCGGTCGAGAAAGCGGTGCAGACGGCGTTCCGTTAGCAGGTTGACGAGAAAAGGCAGTGGATTGAGGCGGACAAAGGATCTGCAAAGGATACGGAAGCGAAGGAGCGAGCCATTAGGACTGCCTTTTGAGAAAGTTTTCGGGCGATAGTTTTGGTCGAGAGAGGCAGACGTCTGTGTTGTCACGTAGTCTTTGAAAATGATTGGTCTTGGTCGACGACAAGTTGCAATGAAGACCCTTTACGAGATGGAATGCATATGCACGAGTTTGAATCTAGACCAGATCGAGAGGACATAAAGACCAAATTACTTGTGTTTGTGCCCTTGCGCTATACAAGTTATGCAGCAGTAGCAGAGGCCATGCGCTAAAAGGGCTCGGTCGGACTAATATGCCATCATAAATTCATAATATCTATCCGCAATCGCCAATCATGACTCTCACGCAAAGCTAACCACCTCATATCATCATAAATGCATGAAATTCTATCCATCATAGCCTTCTATCGTCAATGGCTCAAAGCTGATCCACCAAGTCATACCAGCATGAAAGCCCAACCTAACCTCTTCCCCTGGGAACAAAAGGAACAGAATATGCCACAACCCCAAATTGTCCCGTCGGCTTTCTCGTAAACTTTAGGAAGAACCTCGTGTGTTCCCTCTTCGAATGTGCATCTCTCATGGCCATTCTATTCCGTGTGCTTCTTCCACTTACGCCCTTGAATCTCTTCGGAGAGTCCCTTTCCAACACTTGTACCCTCTTCGTGCTCGGCGGGGAAGATTCCAGGGATTTGACCCTCTTCGCGGGAGGGGGACAGTTCGTTAGGTCTTTCAGGACTTTCCTTTTTTTGCTGGGAGGGGAGTCCACCTCGCCTTGCGGTAACCCCCTCTTCTTGTTCGTTGGGGAAGGGTTCATTTCGTCTTCTAGTGATAGTTCCCGTTTCCGAATGGGTAGGGAAGCCCTCAAGATAATCCTCGGCGAGGGAGGGGGTGAGAGGATTGCAGTTTCTTTGAACATCTTAAAGCACTACGACAGGGGAGATATGTTGGAGCTTTGAGTTGTAGGGATTCCGCTTCCAGAAGTGGGTAATAAAGGAGGAGAGAAGGGGGGCTATATGTACGTCTTCCACTCCCACCCACCCCATCCCAACGAAGAAGTCATCCGGTAGAGCCATCAGTCGATGCCTCCGAGTGACACAGTCCTGTGATAGCACCTTGCATCATCTCTGTGGCTGGTCGTGGCTGGATCCCAACGGTCCCCTCGGTGGTTGAGCGAGATCAGGTGACACATGACCACGCCACACTTTCACCTCCACATCGAAAACCAAAACCCTGTCAGTGGCTAGGAACTTTGTAATGGCCACCCATCCACCCTGTACAATTCCCTCGAAACAAATCTATCATTCCCATGTATGTACAAAAACACCCGACAAAACTCTCAAGACCAAACATCCTCCTGATACTGATTACTCGCGCGCATCTTCTTAACCTCCTCCTCCGCCCTCTTCTTCTCCACACGTCTCTCTTGTTCAATAATCTGGACCAAAGTGTCGTTCACATCGCGTGCCATACGCGCCGCATCGCCACAGACGTAGAAATATCCCTTCTGCGTCAGCAGAGAATTAACTTCCTTTGCGTGCTGTTTAAGCAAATGCTGGACATAGACCTTGCTGGGACCGTCGCGGGAGAAGGCCGTGTAGAGGTCGAAGCGGTCGCCTAGGATTTCTTTGCATTCCTGATATCGAAGTTAGCGGGAGGGTGGGATTGTGGAGAAGACGTACCTTCCACTCGTCCTCGTAGAGAAAGTCTTGGGTTCGATGTCTACAGCCAAAGAATAGGATGGTCTTGCCTACTTCCTCCCCGTTCTTGGCTTGCTGCATGCGTTCCTGCACGAACCCGCGGAAGGGTGCTACGCCCGTTCCGGGCCCGACCATAATGACTGGTCTTTGCGGGTTGGAGGGCAGCTTGAAGTTCGTGTGGCGGACGTGGACCGGGACGTGGATTCCGTCGTATTTGTTTCGGGGCCCGTTGAGGGCGTAGTCCAGTCCGTAGGGGTCTGGATTCTCTACGCCGTGCTGCTTCATCATTAGTGCGGCGAGGTAGTTTGTTGTTACGCCGCGAACGACGTGTGGGGATAAGTCAGATTCCAAGGGGGAGACAACGGCTGTGATTGCGATTTTGTTCTTTTGGACTAGAGAGCTGGAGGAGATGGAGTAGTAACGTGCTTGGATCTTGTGGAGGCTTTCGATGAAGATTGTGAAGGGAATGTTGGTCCATTTCTCGCCTTTGGACATGTGCGAGAGGAATTGGGCAATATTGTAGTTCTTTTCAGTCACGGCTTTGGAGAAGATGTCCTTGTCGCTGCCGATTTTGGCCATCTCTGCTTTGATGGATTCGTTTGGTGAGAATTGGGCGAGTGAGGCGACGAACTGTCGAGAGACTGGGGCGCAGATTTCCAATTGATAGCGAACAACGGTGTCATAGGTCGTAGGTGAGGGGAAGGGCACTCTGGCTGTCAAATCAAGGCCTTTGACGGCAATGACAGTGTGGCGTTTCTCTGTCAAACCGAGAATGTCAATGAACCGATCCACTTCCTTTCCAGGATTATTCGGCCATACGGCGATATGGTCACCTGTCTTGTAGGACAAATTCGAACCTGAGATGTCAACTTCCAGGTGTAGACAGCTCCGCTTGGGGTCTTTGAACAGATCCTTGGATTCGGTGATGGGCGCAATATACGGATTGTGCTGGTTATACGGGCCTCTGGAATGGCCTTCGAGATGGTTCTTGTTTGGCTCTCCCAAATAGACCGTGTTGTCCTCGATGTTCATGTCTGGCTTTTCGGTGATTTCAAACACGGGCTCATATATAGCCTCGCGCTCCTCCAAGTTCATGGACTTGGCAACTGCCGCCCACATTGGTTCTTTCCATGCCAAAAAATCCTCTTCCATAGTCCCGGCTCCATCGTCTCCCTCGCCTGCCTCACCGATGCGCTTTGCGCCGAGCTTGTCCAAGAACTTTGTGACATTTCGAACCATGGAGTTGTAATGCTCATAAGTATTATTACCGAGACCAAAAGCCACATAATTCAGAGAGCTGAGAGGCTGCGAGTCGACACCACCCTTCTCCGAGAACGAAACATCTTCATCGCTGATGAAGCCGTAGAACTCGACCGCGTTGTCCGTCGGTTCGCCCTCACCGTACGTTGCGAGTACAAAAATAGCCAACTTATCCTCCGGGAACTGGTCCAGATTTTCGTAGTCATAGTCTTCCAAATCGGCAGTCATTGTCTTGAGTCCGAAGCGAGATGAACCTTCCTTTGCAAGACGGGAAGCGTAGTCCTCGGCTGTGCCGGTCTGGGATCCATAGAATACTACGCAGTTCTTGCCTGACTCCTCCATGCTTTCCAGCACATCGCGGCCTGAGGCGGCCTTGGATGCGCCGTTTGCCAATGAAGCGGCATAGGGATCTTTGGGAACAGCCCAGTAGACGCCTTTGGTGAAGTAGGCGATCGTGGCGATGGCAAGCACCACCAGCACCACGATGTCCAGAGTGTCTAGCTGTGCCATTTCTATCAAAGGGGCGACAATACTTCTTTGAATCGGACATGATGTGGGGCACACGGGAACGGCAGCGGGGTCGGGATGACGCATGACGTCGGCAGAAGCCAAACTTTGATTTTTCACAGCAATTTTTTCATTGCTACATTCACACATCTTCACTGGTGCACTGGACATCAAGACGTTATAGTCAGTGAAGGACAGCAATATTAGGATTCCATAGTTGGCGCTACGAGACTAGTAATGTTTACACTACATCCTTACGAAGCATAGAATAGGCGATTAGGCATCCTACCAGAACGGGGCAGGAGCAGCTTTCTTAGGCGGCTTGGCCCACTGGCTAGACCTGCGATGGTTGGTCTTCTTCGTGCCAGCCGCTCCACTATTTTTGGCATTCTTCTTGCCCTTCTTCTTGATATTCTTGTTGACCAGGGTCGTGCCGGGAATGCTGACACGGATAGACAAATGTGAACTTCCGAAATAGGCCTGGACATTGCGCTTTGAACAAATGTCATGTTTGGTCCGAGTATCGACAGCGCGAGGTGCGCGATCAGTTTTGGGCACCGGCGCCGCTGCGTACATGGAAGAAGAAACGTCGGGTACACGTACGCGAGGCTGTGAGCCAAAGCTTAGCTCGTCGCTGAAGATAAAATCGGTAGTAGGTTTGGTCAGCATAGCATCAGGCTCAGAGGCTTTGGTAGTCGCATAAGGAAGCGACACAGTAGCCGGAGCTGCACCGTGTGCATCTGAAGTGGCCTTGCTAGTAGCTGCAGGAGCGAGTGCCGAGTCTTGTGCCTTGGGCGGCGTGCGCGGAGGAGAAGGCGGAACCTCGGTAGTGACAGCGGTGCGGCTGAAGAGTCCGTTGAAACGGGCTTGCCAGTCCTCGACCGGTCGGATGTTGCTACGACTCGGACCCGAAGTAGCCTGTTTCTGCGACGGCTTGGCCACCTGGGGAGGGAGCCGGACGCGCGGGGAATTCGGGGGCAATTTCACGTTAGGAGATCTTGAATTGCCGTCAGCAACGTGATCATCGCCCGGCGGAGGCGGCTCTATGCCCATGAGTGCATAAGTGAATGACAACAACGGCTCCTTTGGATAGTGCTCGCGCGTCTTTTGGGCACTTGGTGGAGCGGGACTCACTTGCTTAGATTTGGCTGCGTTTTCGCCACTGGCAGTGCTCGAAGCACTGGCTGTAGGGCCTGATGCACCTGTAGAGCCCCAGGGTCTGTCCCAGATGTTGGACGACAGTTTGGTCTGATCGTGGTGGCTCAGCATTGCCGGGAAGGGCGTCGGGGCGGCCTTGCCCTCGGCGGATTTGGTTACGAGGTGGGCCAATCTATCTCCCGTCGCCTCCCGTTCCAGACGGCGAGCTGCTGTGTTTGCTGCAATCTGTTCTTCGTGCTCCTGCGTCTTGCGTTCTGCCAGTCTGTTCCACGCCGAAGCTCCTGGACGGCGCTGATTCGGCTGAGGCTGAGATGCGCGCGATGGGGGCCCTATGGGACCCGGCGCATGTGCAGGGCGTCGAGTCTCGGGTCCATTGTCGGAGAGTCGAGGGGCCGACGGTCTGTTAATGCCAAAAGGTGGCGGGAGAGAAACCTGGTGCGACATTGGAACAGGCGCGAAGCTACTGGCCTTGTCAAACGTGCCGTTTCCAATACCCGATGCTCCCCACACATTACCTCCGAGTGCGGGATTGCTCCAACCTTGGAAAGCGTCTTTGGTAGGAAGGGGTGATCGGTAAGGAAGAGGTTTGCGATCACTAGGAGGGGAATAACCCGACTGTGGTTGCGAGAGAGAAGTTTGTCCACGTGACTGAGGTGTTGTTGTCACGTGTGGTTGAGTCTCATGTGACAGCACTGGCTCAGATTGGGTCGATGTTTGGACCGACACAGGTGAAGGCGAGGGAAGTTTTGCCTCTTGTGGCGGCACTAACGGCCACTTCTCTTTGGTATTCTCCTGGGTGTTCTCTTGAGCATTTTCCTGCACGTTCTCTTGCACACTTTTCTTGGCGTTTTCTTGGGCAATTTTCTGTTCCTTTTCTTGGCTCGAATCTTGAGTTTTAGGTTCTGCGGGCTTAGCCGCAATGACGGTCTTTTTCTCTGCTGCCGGTTCTTTTGATTTTTTGGCAGCTTTAGCCGCTGCAGCTTCAGCTTCGCGCTCTTTTCTAGACTTGCCCGCGTTTTCGAGCGCTGCTAGTTTCGCCTTGAGCCTTTCTTGTTTCTCCTTCTCCAGACGTTCTTCTTCCTCTCTCCGGCGTTTAATTGCCTCTTGACGCTTCTCGCGCATGATCCGTTCCTGAATCCTGACTACATCCTCTGCTGGTTCAGCTGGCTGCGTCTCCGTATCCTCGCCCGGTTTGTTGGGAATGGGCTGATCTTCGGGTGCCGCTTCTGCCACCAGCTTATCCTCTGGTTTAGACGCTAGATCATTCCGAACGGCCTCTCTGACTGCATGTGAACTACGCTGGCTGAGGACAGAACTCCGTCTGCGGCTCCAAGCAGGAGTGTTTACCTCGCTTGAATCCGCTGTAGTGGACGGCCTCCGTAGCACTGCTGGCTTCCGGAAAGAGTCTGTTCGAGCTGCACCTCGACGATTGCTTTCGGAAACTGGCTCATATCGGCCGCTGGAATAATTGAAAAGTTCACGGGGCGCACCGTCATTTTCGCGCCAAGACCTGTCAAACGTGTCAACCGCGATTTCCCGCGCAGGTGTCTGTGCTGAAGGTTCTTCCAGCATACGTGCGTCTTGCATACGCAAATGCGACTGAGATCTCGTCTCCTGCTGCTGTGTTGGCGGGAGAATGGGGGAAACTGCAGCGACTGGCGGAAGGACAGCCCAGGGCGACTTTGCTGGAGCTGGAGCCGACGTTCCTTTTTCACTCGCCTTCTCGATTGATGGAGAGGCCTGGTCAGCGCGAGCGCCTTGAGCCAAAACGCCAGGTCTGAGGATGGTTTTGGGCTTGACATCTTCAGCCTTTCCAGAAGGCACAGATTCTTTAGTAGGGGGAGATCGCTCCACTGGCGCTACGATTGTCTTGGTGCCGTCCATCCACTCCACCGTCTCTGGCGCCCCACCATCCTCCTCATCGTCTAGATCAGCCCACTTGGCCGCTTTACCAGCTCCATCTGATTGCAAACGCGTTGCCAGATGTATGCCGTACTGCTGCTGGAGCTCCTCGTCTGTGACTGCCTTTGCAGGCTGTGGAGGTGGAGCTACATGGGTCAGGTTTATGACATCGAGATCCTCAACATACTTACGTTTGTTTCTATTCCATACATTGCTCGGCTCGGGCTTCTTGCTCTCCGGGCCTGCGCGGGCCTTTTGCGAATTTTGCAGAGCTCCAATCTTCGCAACAAGCCTGGGCTTCGCAGCTGATAGAGCTGGTTGAGCAGCAGAGGCCAGTGGGCTCGGCTTATCACCAACACTGGCGGCAACAGGCGCTGGAGAAGCGGTTTTCGCCAGGAAATTCTTAGTCACTGCAACCTTGCTGAACGTCGTCGGCTTCTTAGCCGTGTTTGTCCGGCTTAACGGGGGACCGCTGTCCTTTTTCTCCACATCCGAGCTCACAGCCTCGCCTTCTGCGTGATCGGCTGCGCCGTCAGCGACAACATCGATGTTGGCTCCGCTCGCAGTCGCGTCGGCCGACGCTTTGGCAGCGGTCGCTGACTCCGTATCCTTTACCACATCGGGACTTTGCTCTGCCATCACAATTCTGCGACTGGGGTCTGTCAGCTTGGAAGACATTTTGGAGAGTTTCCTGTCCCATCCAAGGCACATACGCAACGTACCTCTGCCGTGCTTGTGGGTATGCAGGCGCACTTTCAAGGCGCGTGAAGACTTGGGCTCTTCTGCTTGTCGGGCTGGTCGTCCGGCAACTCGTGACCAAAGTGGCTCGTGCACTTAACTTTTCCGAATTTGGACCACTCTGCGGCCGCCGATGTCTGGAATGCGGCTATGCACGATGAAAGTTGGTTTTTGCGCTTCAAAACAGCTTGGAAACTGTTACCAGCAGTGCTGCCCTCTTTGACCAGCCTGGACAGGCGTCGTTGGGAAGGGTGGTGGGGGTGGGGATGTTCGTCTTGACGTCGCGCGAAGTGGGGTTGTCTAACCGCAATAGGCAAATATTGCCTAGCACTAGTGTCACATTGAAATAAAGGCTAACAATTGTTACAGCCTTCCACGATAACCATGTTCGTGATCAAATGCCTTGATCAATCCCATAAAGTGTGATGTAGCTGCGAGCAGGACAAGGAGATGGAATATTTGATGTGAGCTTCCAAACAGGTCGAATCGTCCCGGATGGAATCTCTCTGGTATTCTCGCCTATGTCGTCAGAACCAGCTCAGGATGTTATCAGAGACTTACAGCGTAAATGGTGGCACCAGCAAGGTACAACACACCTTGAAGGACCAGCCATGAGAGCCCAATCTGTTTTTCGAGCTTGGCAAATCCATACTTTGACAATCCGTGGATAACGGGCACGACAGCACTGATACCCAGGCACACATACGTCTTGGCCCGAAAAGAGCGCCACTCGGGCGTGCGGAAGCGCCGCAGCAGCACAACACTCAGGGTCAGAGCGCTCATGCTGGTGATCATGCCCCAGTACAGATTGACTAGACCAGGCTCACGGCTGAAGCCATAATAGATGGACGGAACAAAGCTGCCCCAGATCATGAAGACAATGCCAACGTGGTCTAGCATGTTGCCTATCCTCGAGACCGTCTGGGAATGGTTGGAAATGGTGTGATAAGTGGCTGACATTCCCAGACATGCTATAGCTCCAAGGAAGAAGCAGGAGAAGACGAGGGTGTCTTCGTGCGTAGCCAGA
This sequence comes from Piedraia hortae CBS 480.64, assembly GCA_010093745.1. Lineage (NCBI taxonomy): Eukaryota > Fungi > Ascomycota > Dothideomycetes > Capnodiales > Piedraiaceae > Piedraia > Piedraia hortae. Next base: position 72,436 of record MU005987.1, read on the forward strand.
ATGAAGCGAGGTTGAATGACCCTCCACATAACGAGTCCCACAACTGCTGCGGCGATTGCTCCAATGAGATGTGTCCATATGTTGACCGATTCATTGTGCAGCTGTGCAATACTCGTGACCGACTTGCGCCACGAATTGGACGGCGGACGGTAGTGTCCGCGAATGTAGTGATTGTCCTGCAGCCAGCTGGGCAGGTCTGGGAAAAGGAGTGTAAGGGCATCTTTCTGCCGTTTTTCCATTTTCGATGTTGATGTTTAGTGCAGGTGGGGCGGATCCACAACAACAATGAATACGGAACCCATACGCCGCCAGTCGATACGCTGGGCGCGGCGCAGGGTGGGCAATATAGATCCTTTAGAAGCTTACGGATTGCCTTCCAGAGGCGAAACAGGGTGGGTCAACCTTTTGACATGAGTCCTTCAAGTTAACCACTCAAAAGTCTGTTCGACTACAAGGCCCAGGAAAAGTACTACAATGAAATCGTCGAGCGATATATCAAATTTTATGCCGCTTCCAAAGGTGAAAGCGGAATGGTAGATTTGGAACAGTCTTTTGCGGATATGTTGATCAAAGATGACTCGCCCAAGGGAACGTCCAAGGACATGTCCGTCATCCTCATGGCAATGCGTAAACTACGTGAGGGCATCACCAGCTCCAGGAGATGTGACCACTTTGCTCAACGAGCCTATGTTTTTATCGTGCATGCAGGCATCCTGGCTCGACATTGGGAAACATATCAGCCGGCGCTGAACTACCTTTTGAACTGTATTCATCCTCAAACCCCGCTCTCGCCTCCGGAATTGCAAGAGGTAGTTAGCTATCAAGCCTTGGATCTTGCTTGTCGCCAGGACGAGCTCATGGACGCTTTTGCAGTGAAGCAGGCGCATAAGATTAATGATCGAGTTGTCAATGCCGTTCTGATCTCCTTGGTCCAGGACAACTGGGTTCGCTTCTGGAGGCTGCAGAAACTCGTTGATGGATATCAGCATGCACTGATGGAGTTTTCCCGCGAACGAATGCGTACTCATACGCTGAAATGTCTTGGACGTAGCTATCTCAAAGCGGATCAGGACTTCGTAGAGCGTTCTGCTGATGCGTCCTGGTCTGAACTGGTCAAAGGCGGTGTCGGCTGGCAATTGCAGGAAGACAAAAGCGTCGTGATCCGGAAGCCGAGGGCTGGCTGAGTTCCAACCAGCATGATCACACCATCTTGAATTCAGCATAATTGACCAGTACCAGGTCTCCATGATGATCAGCACAGCATCGGAATTTCCCGCATGATCAGCACCAGTTTCAATCTGTCCGACGGTCCCTTTTACGTCTCCTTTGACGAGAGGCCCGTGGACGAAGAATATACTCACACGTATCCTGATCGTACGCAAGCAGTTCCCTCTCCAACGGTTTTAGAGGCGCCTCAGGTAGAATATCCGTAAACCCCTTCTGTTTCGGCTTTGACCTCCAAAAAACACCCTGTCTTCCATCTTCCGGGTCATCAATCGTCAACTTCCAATTCCTCAAAGCCTTGCATTCATATGCGCCATGATCATCAATCCCGGGGCCCTTTAGTTTTATCCTCGCCCTCACCACCGGATGGATATACTCATGCGTATCCTCAAGGGGATCATCCGTCGGCTTTCCGTTATGTGGATCAGTAGCACAATACCTCCCCGGCGTCCTCACCGCAACACCCCCACCATAATAAATCCCACTCAATCCATCGAGAATCTTCCCAAACCCCCACGGCCTTGGCCTCTCCCCTTTTTCCTCATAGAACTCGTCGACCGCATCCCACTCATCAAGCACATAATTCAAATCAAAGGCCAAAAAAGGCAGACACTGCGCGATCATCCACGCAAGCGTAATCGTAGCAATCTGCTGATCATCATATCCACCCCCAATATTCGAATGCGCCCCGGGGAACCACACTTGCCTCAACACCGTATTCCCATCTCCCCGTTCCCATAACGTCGGCTGAAACGCGAAGCGTCTCTCATCCAGGGCAAGCGCCTGGAACGCATTCTCGACACACGCACTCAACCTCGTATCATAAAATGTCAAATCCTTCATCGCGGAGCTCTGCAGTCCCAACCTCTGCAGAATCCCAATCTTCGGCACCCCAAGCGCACCCACCGTATCAAAAACACCCACAACCTTAATCTGCACCTTGAGTCTCGTCATCCCCCGTCTCCTCAACTCGTCCCTATACCCCGGATCCCTCACACTCGGCTTGCCCGGGAAGGGCAAGTCCGGATACCTCGCCCTATAGCGATCATCGTGTTGATGTTGCGCATCCCTAAACACCTCTGGCAAATACGGCAATCCCTTCTTCGTCAACAAACCCACATCCCCAATCAACCCCGCGATCGCGCGCGCAGTCAACGCCCCCCTTGAAAACCCAAAGATAAAAATCTCATCTCCCTCCTCATAGTTCGTCCCCAAAAACGCGTACCCCTCTCGTACAATCTCCGCGATCCCGCTACCCGTCGCGCCGCGGAGCCGGTCGACGAGACTTCCCGCCGACCCGACGCCGAAGTGATAGTACGTAATCTGCGGAATCCCGTCCGCCGATTCGGATTTAATTGCGCGGCTGAGACGAGTAATGTTGGATGCGATGTTGAGCGAACTGTGCAGCGACGCAGAGTCGGAGTTGAGCCATGTTCCTTTTTTGTTCTTAGTATCGTGTATGGAGGGAGGGAAGGAAGGAAGACATACCGTCTTCGCAGAGGATGAGGCGTTTATAGGGACTTGTTGTTGAGGAGGAGCCATCAGAGGGAGGCATGACTTTATCGATGATATGGCATTGTTTTAGGGATGCTGGCGGGTAAAGAATGATATGCACAGTACAACGCCGGTGCAGTTTTCTCAAGCCATGGTTGTTTCGCGGTCGATAGGAGCTAAATTTAAAGTTGGGATATTTTTTCTTTTTGGCGATCGACAGCCTCGGCAGGGGTTGTCAGGACAGAATTTCATTACGCAGACTTCATTCATTACGATAGCTAGGCTAAGATTTTACCAGGCATGGGCCCCTCGGGCCTAAACTCCTTCAACGAAATGGGAATATCCCTAGAATACCCAACATCGCCATATGCTTTTTCCAATTTCGAGGCTATCCGACCAACCATCTTCGCAATCCAGCGGTCGTTGATGGCTCCGCCAATGGCGGCTTTTTTCATCCCGTCTTTGGCGGATTGATGTAAATCCTTGGCGAATGCCTTGATGGCATCGGGGTTTGTACCCTCTTTTATGCGCTCGCGCATTTGGTTGGCGAAGCTCTTGATCTTGGTGCTCTTGTTTGTCATAGAGGAGGAGATCGACAATGCGTCGTCGTCTTTGGGCGTCACGGGAAGGTCAATTTCCGTTGGGCTGTCGGCTTCATCGGCTTGCTTTTCGATTTCGATGATCTTCGTTGCTTTGACGAGTGCGGCGACAAAGTTGAGGAGGGAGAGGTCGAGAGCGATGGGCAGTTGAGCGTGCACGCTGACGTTCATGGTGGTTTCGTCCTTTTTGACCCGTTTGAGCTTCCGCTCGGCTTGCACGGTCTTGGGTAGGCCATCAGCTTGGTCTACCTCGTCCTGCTGTTCTTGTTCATCACTCTCGTCTGGTGGAGGCGGGAGGAGATGCTCGTGATGGGGAAGTAAAAAGGAAGGAATGGCAACGGTGGCATCTGCTCCGCCAAGACGCACGACTTGAGTTGGTGTCCCACTCTCCAACAACGTGCGATAAGCAATGATATCAGAAAACTGCAAAGAGCCGGTAATGTCAAACTCTGTGCTCAGCGGCACCTGCCCGAGCCCTTGAATGTCCGCCAGCTGGACGCAAAAATTCGCATCAGCCAGCCAGGTCAAGACGCGACGCTCAAGCTTTCTAATATCGCTGTCGAGGGTCGAATAGTGCTTGAAAACCTCCCTCTGCAGCATAGCAGTGAGCCATTTCCCTGACCCGGCGGCGGTGATGGATGCAATTTCCACTATGTGGCAGTAGCTCAGAACACTCAGCAGCATACGAAGCAGAAACGGCATGCGGTGCAAAAACGATCGCACTCTGGGATTCGTCAACAATCGCAAAGTCGTCACCTTTACCGACCGCTCAGGTGCATGAGTTATGGACGGAAGATCATGCATTTCCGAGCATATTGCAGCTCTCAGGTCCGTCTCGCTGTCAATCGGCACACCATCTGTCCTTCTCCGCTTCAGCACTTGCTGTCGACATTGGTACACGGCACTGCTCGTCTTGATGTCCTTCAGATACTGGCGATATTTCTGGTCCGCCTCTGCCTCATCCGGCGAGAGCGTAGTCACAGTATCGACCGCATCCTCTGGCAACGAGTCCTTAACAAGATCAACCCCAGTAAGAGACTTGCGCAGCTTCGGACGGACACTGTATTTCTCGGAACCAGCCGTCGCGGCACGGAGGAGAGGCGTATCATTGACGAAAAAGTCATCACTCTCCTCGTTAGACGGCACCCTTTCGCATTCAGCAAAAGTCATCTCCGCGGCGCCGCCCTTGAGATTCGCATATACATCCCCACAATTAATCCGTCGAAACAGCTTGATAGTAACCTCATCCGCCATCAACGACAACTCCAGATCATCAGCAAGTTTGATGCCGACATTAACGCCATGCGCGACAATCGTAAGGCTGGAGAGAGAAATGCTGATCCCGCGAATTACCAGCAATCCATGGACATCCGTATCAATCTCCAGGCCGGGGATATTGAAGAAGGCGATTCTATCCCTCGTAAACTGCAATCCGCGCAGCAATTTCCTCAGAGACCGGCGCGCATGTTTCGCGGCAAAAGGGAACTGATTCAAACAGGTGACGACAATGAGCGGGTAACAGCTAAAGTTGAGGATCCAGCGAAGAAGCCAAGAGGTCGAACAGACGGCATACACGAGGTTCAGCGTCGTCACGACGGGCCAGAGCGGGACCTGAGGGAGAATTCTATACCCACGCATGCTTCCATAGGCGAGCAGCAACGTCTCCCACGCACAGCCAGAGAACATCCACCTTCGCGTCCGTGGCGAGGCATAAGCCAGGAGGATAAGTGTGAGGAGACATGTTGCGAGCTGAACCGGCGTGATCGAAGTAGAGGCCTCAACCTTTCGGACTTTGCCTGAAGATCGTCTGCTTCGTCGACGGGGAAGCATGGTGTGTATGTCCCGCCACTAACGGTTTGCTTTGTGTGGGCGCCAAGGAGTCACTGACTCGCAGCAGACTTCGAACTTCCTTTGACAGTCAAAACCAAAGACAATCACAGTAGCAATACAAACACTTTGCGACGGACAGCAATCAGTTTGTTTGTTCCATCCAAGATACGGGAGTGCTGATACCACTTTTCATCACGCGCTAACCCGGAAACAGTAAGCAGTATACATTGGCCCAGTGACATGCGTGACGTCATAATAAATTTCTCAGATGACATTAGCGGTTAACCGTTACCATGACTCCGTCTCCATGCACTTTTCCATCTGGAGCGATGCCGCCCCAGATGATAGCATTCGCTCCGTCAACCTCAGAGCCCTTTGCTACTGCGAGACCTCGTCGTGATCCTATTCCCTTTTTAGAGTACCCTGACTCGTCAGATGTGTATTTTATTTCCTCCCACCGCGGGTCTTTAGGTTCGCGTTTGAGTGCGTTGTTCACTGCGTCTTTGATCCAGGCGCCGGCTGAGGCATCGGACTGCACTTGCAGGATCCAAGCGTCTTCGAGTTGATGTCCTGAGGTTGTCTGGCCGCCGATAAGTAGGAGGTAGTTGCGGTTGTGAATGACCGGGACGTGTATCAAGCTCGCGTTGATCCTGTCCCCTGGGTGGGAAAGCTCTGGTGAACTTGGGGTTGGGGGTAGAGTATTCCATGACCCTGAAGCGATGAGTGCCGTAGTTTTTTTCCAACCTGGTGTCGTGACAGAAGACTGCGCTAGCTCTAGGAAGGTCGTCTGCCCCCGCGAGAAGGTGTATATCCGTTGATTCACAATTGTTAGACAAGGCGCCTCATCTACCGGAGGCGGCGGCTCAGGCAAAGGAGTCCAAGTCCGACTCGAGACGTTGAAAGCCCAAACATCGTTCATCGCCTGTCCCGCAGCGTTCTGTCCCCCTTTGATAACCAACGTCCCGTACGATGCAGCAGACGGCACATGCGGCACAATCTTCGCCGGATCAACCGGTCTATTGGGCGGAACATCCTTATCCGTACGTTCCTGCTCAAATTCAGGCCGTTCACAGGCCACCATCGCGTGAAGCACCCTAGGCGGGGGCACCTTCCCATCACTCGGCGGGTCAAGGTACGACCAGCTCTCCGTCGGAGTATGAAAAACCCACACCCTGCCATGCTCATCGACCGGCTCCCCACTGTCATTCGTACTCCCCCCAAAAACAAACACATCCTTCCCAACAACGCAAGCAGCATGCATCCATCTCGCAGAAGGCGAAGCAGCGGTCGCATCCAGAGCCCTAAAATCCGTACCTACAACCCCTGACGATGGCAGTATCACAACATCAACCCCATTGCCCGCCAACCTCTCATCATCCGTCTTCCCCCCAAAAATATACGCCCTCCCATCCACAACCGCAAGGGAATGCCACGCCCTAGGCAAGTTCAAATCATCGAGCGGTCGCAGCGAGGCTTTGATCGGATAGGCAGCTTCGTAGGTATTTTTCGCGCGATTGATAGCGCCGTGGATGGCGGACGTCATTGTTCTTAGGATGGCCAATGTTTGGCTCCTTGGAGCATCAAGTCTCTGACGTCATATGCATATACCTCATGCCAAGACCACACGGAGAAATAATGGGATACTCGCTAACGCTAAAAAACCTCATCAACCCAGACTTCGCCCTTTCCGTCCCACTTTGCTGTCTCGACGACTTTGACGGTCGTTTCTGTTGCCCGGCGTAAGAGTTCTTCGTAGACACGATCTTCTACGTAGTCTTTCATTGCGTCTTTGGCTGGGGCGGGGGTGGCTGTAGGGATAGGCGTGGTATCTCTGCCCCCCTCCCACCTGTTCTCGTAGCTCTCCCAAACGGGCCTCCAAAGTGGACGAAATGTCCTGAGTAGTAGCGTGGGAATCACAAAGGGATACTCCGGCGCATCCGGGTCGACGCCCCAGCCTTCCATGTATGCTCCCTCGCGGGGGTAGGAGAAGAACCAACTTAGTACGTTTTCGAGGAGGTAGTACACCACCGCGAAAGCCAGGATGCGGCCGAGGGGGGTGAGTTTGATCCTTCGGTGCCATCTGGCGTCTGGGGTGTAGATGTATATGAGGGATAGTAGTTCGGAGAAGAGAGCGCGGAGGAGGCTTCCTTTGTAGGACTGCCCGCCGCATGTAGGACACGTGGAGCCATGGTCGGGTGTCTTCACCCTCACCGGCGGCGTGTTAGGTGTCTTGGGCGGGGTGTGAACGATTACCGGTATCGCATCCGAAGCGGGTTTCAGTACCTTTGCCCCCGGCGAAGCGTTTTTTATAGCCAAAGGCGGCTTAGGTGCAGAATTGATTTGATCCTCAACCCGCTTCATTTCCTCTGTTGCATCTTTGACGACTTCGTGCGCTTTGGTGAGCTGTTTGTCTAGGGTGTTTAATATTGTTTGGTCTTCTTTGGGTAGATGCGCCTTTTCATCCCGGACGTTATTCAGGATTTCCTGCGTTTCTTCCCCGAGGTCTGAGACAGTAGGATCGCCGGGCGCGTCTGCCACGTTCTCTAGCGACTGGATGGTCGCATCGCCGAATTGGTCATCGTGGTGGCTTTTGATTTCTTTCAGGACATCTGTGAGAGCCGATTTTGCCTGTGTTGTTCCTGGGACGCTGAGGATTGATTCAATCCTGGGCTTTTCAGGCGGTTTCGATTTGGATACATTGACTTGCCGCCGCGCAGGCTTCGGCCCTTCCAGATCCAGCTCCTTTAAAGCTAGTTCCTTGAGTCTCTCCCTTCGCGCGCGGCATGCTTCACTGGTGGTGATACTCCTACTTCCCTCCAACTCGGAAAGGCTCGTAGGCGGTTTGAGATGTGCAAGCGAAGCCTCCGGATCGGTCAAGAGATGGGTTGGTTCGAACCCCATAGCGTCGCTCCTCTTCGCCCAGTCCCTATCCTCAACCCTATTGGGACTAGGGGAGCCATTAGACACCTTGGCCAGCTGTTTAAGCAGCCCATACGATCCCGAACGGCCCTGAGGCGACGGAGTCTCCGCGTATCCAATCTTACCGGACACGGATTCCGTCCATTCTCTCGACGGGAACTCTGGAACCCTCAACTTAGACGGCGAATGGCTCGACGTAATCCGCCGTTCGATAGTCCTCCACTCAACCCTCTCAACGCCCCTTTGCGTAAGCTCATCAATCTTGCGATTCCGTCTATTAACCGCCGCGGCGGAAGGTGAACCGTCCATTCTGCGGCAATGTTGCGGTGACTCCTGGCGGTATCTATCAGGATCCGCTCCTTCCCTCTGTCGTCTAGACCTGCGTCCCCACTGCGGCGGGACATTGAGCGGAGGCTCAACAACCATTTCGGACGCGTCTTGCGTTGCCAAAACGCTACGACGCGATTCTCCTCGTCGCACTTTCCTCTGATGCTGAACAATCCGTCGGCCGAATTCGTCCGTCTCGTTCTCCAAAACGCTCAGATTAGAATAGTCGGAATCGACTGACCCTGTTCGATGGTACATTATGCAATATCAAAACATGTCTCCAATACTACTCTCCCGCGTCGCAACGGTGGATGTAAACATTGCTTATGTAAGCAGAGTATACCAATGACACGTGATGGGGGTTGGAGCATTTTGGTGTGAATGTTCCATTCATCTATGTAGCTAGCTAGCTATCTCTTTATATCCAAGTCATCTCCTGGCAGCTCAGAGTGCAACCTCCGCCCCACTTGCGTTGACGAAGGCGCAACTCACGTGCCAACATCCCAACCTCAACCGCACCACCCCATCAAAACCATGGCAGAAGTCAACTGGAGGACGATCAACATTGATGCTTTAGAGCCAGATTCATGCTATAATTTCGATCTCGCGACTCTTACCCCCGCCGTGGAACCCATCTCTCATGACCAGGTCCAGACGCTTTGCGGTCAGATCAGACAGCTCCTCCGCGGAGGGGATGCAGAGGGCGCGTTGAGGGGCGCGCTGGAGAACGTACCTTACGGGGCTGATGAGAAGGATAAGGTTGGTTATCTTTTACGATCATGGTTTTGTCGTTTGTGAGAGTTTGTGCTGAGATGGCAGACAATGTATCTGTCCGCCGTGGCGGAAATTCTGGGCCAGATCCGTCAGGCGGAAATGAGCCCCCTTTTGGAACGCATCTACCAGAATGGAGAGGGCTCGGAGCTGTGTGATGCTCTCATGAAGTTCCTCTATAAAGGAATGGGACAGACGGGACAGACAAAGCCTACACTTGCTACGACGTCGATGACGGGGTTTAGTCAAGCGGGCGGGAGGCATTTCGGTGGTGGAGGTGATGGGAATATGAATGTGTTCCTAAGTTGGCACGAGAAGGTGAGTTCACCACTGACATCGATTTCTCTAAACTAATAAATCAAGCTGGTGGAAATGGTCGGCCCAGGCAGTATCGTTAGAGTGATGACCGATCGAAGGAGGGTATAACTTAACTATTTACTTCCTCGTCGGAGCCCAATTTCTTAACCACTGTTTCGCTCCATCTACATCCCCGTCTTCTGCCTCCAAAGCCCCTAAACACCACACAAAATCATACCCACCTCCCTGCATCAAACCCCCCTCGGCAGCTAGCACCTCCGCCACCGTCCTCCGTGTCTGACTCTTCTCATCCACGCAAAAGTGCAACGGCCCGTTTCCATCCAAAAACGGCCTAACCATAGGAACCGCCTCCTTCGTCGAAACCTCCGTCTCCAACCCCCCCAAATTCCTCCTTCCAGTCTTACAAAACTCATTCCTACACCAACCTCTCCCACACCCAGCAGCCAACTGCTGCAAATACCTCCTCTCCACCCTTCGACGTAAGGCTTTCCCCTCGGGGTCATACATGCTCACATACAGCGGTCCAAAACAAACATTGCAAACCCCAAGGTCGTTTTCTTTCCTCCTAACAACCCTCGTATCCCCCGACCTACTGCACCTATCAAGCGTACACCCACAATTAACATTCCGACACGGCACGGGCGGCGGACGTACGTAGCGATCCAAATCATGGTTTTTCAAATGCGCATCCATGTCCCTTAGTCTGATTATCTTACCGCAGAGGTGGCATTCCGTCGTGCGGGCCCCGTCGGCTAGTTCGTGGGGTGTCATACCTGAGAGTAGGGCTTCGGCGTTGGGGACGTCGGGGTCGCCTTCTTGTGGGACGACCAGGTGGCAAAAGCGACAGAGGATAAGTTTCGCGGGACAAGTGCTTGTTCGGTGGTGGGCTAAAAGGGGGAAGGAGGGGAATGTTTCTTCTGTTTCGCATTCGGTGCAGCGGAGGATTTGGGGTGGGTGAATCAAAGTGTTGTGTTTTTCGTGGGAGAAGGGTCCGTTGCCGTAGGCATCGTCGTGGGGACAGTGCCAGTGTTGGGCGAGTTCGAGGGAGTCCTTTTTGAAGATTTGGCCGCAGCCTTTGGTACAGGCTACGTTGTTGCGATAGCAGAAGTTATGGTGAAGGATTAGCGTCCCGGAGGGAACCCATTGCTTGCAATTCTCGCATCGGACATCGCCTTCGTGAGAGTCTGGTTTCTTGGAACTGGGGCTGGGGCTGGGATGGTGGGCTCGTATGGTGAACTTTCTTAACCGTGAATCATGGCTATCTTTGGGTGCGTATGAATGTACCGAGATGTACAAAGCTTCTGCATTCTCAAGCTTAACATTGGTCGGTTCCAGCCTTATGCGTTTACGCGGCCAGCTGTCAAAGTCTGCAAAGACGTGTTCGTCCAGCCTCGGTCTTGCCCGCTGTGTAGCGGATAACGGACTTAGGAGCAAGTCTAGTCCAGCAGAGTCTTCACCTTCAAGTTCAATTTCCACCGTCTGTGATTTATCCCACGACGGTAACGTGTAATCCACGTATTGTCCCTGCAACACCTGACCTTGGACGGGGTTGAAGATATCCAGATCCCCGCCGGCAGAAGGTCCCCCTACCGTCTTCTCATGGATCCGTTTCAGCGTCTCCCTAGCCTGATCCTCATCTAGAGCCTCGATATCCACTTCCAAATCCGTGTCTACGATGCAAATCCCATCCGACTCTGGCTTGAGCTCATCCACCAAGAACGTGAAAGCCTCAGCGGTGCCAGCTGCCTTCCCTCCACTTATAGTCAAGGTATCACCCTTCGTCAGTGTCGTATAATTCGTCCGCAAATGCTTCTCCAGCAGGGCCTTCCAATCATCAACGTCGTAACCAGCCTCCAGAGGTCGGAGTTTGACAAATGTCCCTTTGGGCAGCTGCGCAGCATGGACTGTGACTTGCAGTCTCTCCGGGCCTAGTCCTAGGGCATCTTGCAGGTGCGCACTGACCGCCACCTCGCCTTCTTCAGCCGAAAACTCCCGGATGCCAGCGTAGATGAGGCGGCCCGAGTCTGGCTCCACCAGGCGGAATGTAAGAGGATGTGGCAGCTGGTGTCGTCGTTCCAGATACTCTGAGTCTGCACGACGGTAGGCGGAATGCGTTGAATGGTCGAAGGGATCGTAGGCAGGCAGATTCTGTCGCGCATTCGCCGCCGCGAGGTCTGAGTTAGCGGATAGAAGAGCTTCGAGGGCGGATGGCGGTAGGATGATTTTGTCACCTGAAAGCTGCTGTTTGGGCGACTGCGATAGCTTGTATTGCGCCGACCATGTAATCCATCGTTCCGTCATTGATGTCGTTTTCTGACCGTTTCGTCGAGCGCCGAGACTCACGTCATGGTACAAGGTTTGGACCCTGCATCTGTCGACCGGGATGCGCGCATCTTCTAGAACGGGATGGAAGAATTGCTGCGTCTTCTAGAACGGAATGGATGCATCTTCTAGAAGAGTTTAATTACAGATGGTATCGTACAGGTATCATACACCCAATTAATGCTATTGCTCGCGGACGACTCCTCCGCTCGCCTTCCACCACACGTCTCCGCCCCATCGCAGCATGCGCTCGCAAGCCGCGACCGGCCCGTCCACGGCTGGTCTGACGTCTAGATAGAAGACAGGCTCGCCCGTGGGTTCTGGCGGGCCCGAGTAGTAGTCGATAACGTATCTGACTTCCTTCTTCCCCGTAGGCGTGTTCCTCTCTACGAACCAGTCGTGTCTGTCAAAGGGCGGGTTGTCGGGGAACTTCGCCGGGTACAGCCAGGCCAAGACGCCCAACATCCGCGCCTTTGGTGTGGGCTCGCCAGGTCTACCCATGAATCTGATCAGCTTCGGCTCCTCTGATTTTTGCAGTGACGGTGGTAGTGGTGTGTTCTCGCCCTTTTTGCAGGCATTCCAACCCTCTAACAGACCGTGAGAGAATCGTCTTTCCCAGCCCCTGATCTCCTCCCACGCGCCCTCGTTTAGGAAGTTGTGCACTGCCACCATGGCTTCAACGTTCTCGGCCGGCGTGTCCGAGTAGCCCTTGCGCAGCATCGCATTATACATTTGCTGCGGACTTGGATACTCCCAGTTGCCCGTTCCGTCGCCGCGCGGGATCGTCGACAGTTCGCGCTCTCGCGGAAGGGCCACGCGCTGTTGCGGCGCGTCTCGTGTGTTGGAGATGTGCGAAAACATGCGGTTTAGCGGGTTCATGGACGAGGGTTTCGGGTCTTGTTTGTGCATAGGACACGATGGCTTTGGGCAGTCAGCGCGGGAAACTGCACAAGTCGTAACGATTCTTACCGGTGGTTTTGCTGCGGTCGTAGAAAAGGGAGTCGGATCGGCCCATATCCAGCCCATTGTGTTGTTGCAGTGTTGTTGCGGCGCGGAGATGCGGGAGGAGACGCAATGCCAAAACGGGAAACCACTTCTATGAACAGTCGCACGTCCACGAAGTGTTTGTTCACCAAGTTGAGAGATCACCTTGATTCAAATGTCAACGTGTGCACGGCCGTACCTATGTCCTTTGAATACATCAGAGTAATGCTATTTAAACAGACCTCTATTCGCCTCAGAATCTAGTCTCCGCATTAAATTCGTGTCGTGCCCAGACTCTATATTGCCTTCAAATGTCGTGTACTCGTCCATCAAAACTGAAGGTTCTGCCACTGGAGAAGCCGGTTCAGCCTCTCAGCTTCGAGGCACGAAATAATGTGCCCTCACTGAACCTCCTCGCGGGCATGGTCTCCAAAGGCCGAGAATTGAGCGAAGATGACCACATCCTCGACCATTGTCCCCAGAGAACCAATTAACCACGGAAGGTTAGTGATAAAGTACCTCTTCTCGACCGAATGAAAGAGAATCTGCCCCTAGTTAGCATCACCCACCCCAAAGATCTCAAACATCAACTCACCCCAGCACCGTAAGTAGCATTCCCCAATAAACTCAGCATGAAGAACAGCAGACTGAGTCCCTCACACGACCTCTCCCTCTGATTCTTAATAATCTGCGGGATCCTCGCACCAAGATAGCAAACCGCAGACATGTACCCCAAAAACTCTGCCCCCGCAGGGGTGGGCACGCCTCCCTCACCGTCCTCAGCAGGAGACGGCTTCCACGCCCCTGTCCGCCAAGCGACCGCCCACCCCGCCGTACCCACCACCAGAATCGCCGCAATCGAAAGCGTATTCCTCACCCAAGCCCTCATCCTAACCGCCCTTTCCGTCCCATTCCCCTCACTCTCCCTCCCACTAATCAACGGCTCATTCTCCCCCTCCATAACCCTCTTCCCCCTCATCCTATAATACACAACCTGCGCCAGTAACACCACATCCGCCGCGCAAAAGTACACTCCAAGCGCAATTACCGTCGGAACGAGATGTGCCCAAAGCGCGCCAGCAAAGTTTGCTATATCGCCTATCATCCAGATTATGATAAAGGAGAGACTGAGTCCGTCGGCGTGGCTTTGTGTGTAGTTTTCCGCCATCTGGGGGACGAGGACGAATATCCATGATGCGATGGATATCGAGCCGAAGATGCCACTTAGCGCTTCGTTCCATGTTAGTGGGACGGGGTCCATTGGCGGTTATAGTGTTAGTTGTGGATCGGAATTTCTCAACTTGAGATGTGGGATGTGAGTTGGGGTTGGGATTGGGGGTGAGGGGGGTATTGGGGTGGGGGGGGGGGGGAAGAAGGGGGGTATACGGGATGTGCCAATGTGGAGTCTTATCGGGGGAAAATGTGTGGATCTTGGCATATTCTCTTAGATTAAGGCCTTGGCATTATTTTGCTTGCTTCTATCTAGCTCAGCCTAAGAGTTTCGCAGCCTCGGCCTCGAGATCGTCAAACGTCTCAATCTCTCTTGGCTCACGTCTCTGTGCTTTGGCAGGCTGCTCATCGACGTCACTCTCCTCAACAGCAGCCGTATCAGCCAAGAACGCTGCGCGGGCATCGCCAGCATCTTCATCCACAACCTTTCCTTCCATCCTCGCCTCCCTCTCCCTTGCCTTCCTCTTTTCTTTCTTCAACCTCTTCTTCTCCCTTGCAAGCGCCTTATCATCGATATCAGCAGCTTGCACCTTTTCAACCTCTTCCTGGACAAACTGCCTCCTCTGATCCTGAGGCACACCCTTTGCCTTGAACGCTTCCTCATCCTCCAATTCATAGATAGGATGCATATTTCCCTCATCATCAAACACATGTTTAACCCCCTTACTCTTCAACTTCGCAATCGCCTTTTTGGAATGAAGCCTCTTCTCCCCCCTCTTAGAATCAATCCGCAACGGCTCCGGTATACCCTCAATATGAACAAACTTTGCCCCTTTCCCTTCCGCTTCAACGGGCTTAATATCCTCGGGCGCAATCCGCTGTTTCGCGTTTAGCAAATCCCCATCACCACTATCCTCCTCCTCCTCCTCCTCATCATCATCATCCCTCATCAACTTCGCATGATGCTCAGTAAGCACATCCTGATTCTTCCTCTCAAACAACCTCTCATGTCTCGTCCTCTCGGTTTTCTTCTTCCTTACCTCATCATCATCATCATTATCATCAAGAAACAGTTCCGCGCGGGAGGCATTCTTCCGCAGCTTAACCGCTTCCCCATCCGCCTTCAAAAACTTCACTCTCGGCATCCCATGAATCCCCAAACTCTCCGCAAACCCCTTGAGATCATATCTTTCCAGCGCAAAAACCTCACTGTCCTTCTGCAAATGCAAGCTCCGCACATGACTCACAAAAGCCTTCTGCCCGAGATAATTCAATTCGGGCTCTTTATGGCACATATTCTGCATTTCAGCGGTGATGTTTTGCTGTTTCTTGTGTCGGATGTTGATCCTCGCGATCGGCACACGCGCAGCTTCTAATCTTTTCAGCATACCGTTCTCCTCGCTGGGGTCGAGAAAGAGAACCGCCCTCCCGCGTCGTCCGTCTCGCGCCGTGCGGCCTACGCGGTGGATATGTGTTTTCGCATCGGGTGGACTATCGACTTGAACAACCCAGTCTATGTTTGGAAAATCGATCCCGCGTTCCATCACGTCTGTGGCGAAGAGACAGCTGTGTTTCGCTTGGGTGAATTTCTGAATCGTCTCGAGGCGTTGTTTATCGCTTTTGCGGCCTAGGATGTGCAGGAGGGGAATGCCGGGTTGCATGCGGCGGAAGGTTTCGTATGCGAACCGAACCTGTTTCCCCGAGGAGAAGAAGACGAGTATTTTGCTTTTCGTGCTGGATTTGAGGAAGGACCAGAGCGTGTTGAGTTTCTCCGGGAGGGGGGTTAGGACGTAGTGCTGTTCCAGGGTCTCGGGGGTGGCGGTTGAGGCGGATTCGTGGACGGAGATGTATTCTGGATCGCGCAGGGCCAGGCGTTGGAGATCGGAGAGTTGTTGGGTTTGGGTCGCGCTGAAGAGGAGAGTTTGTCTTTCCCGTGGGAGGTATTCCAATATGGCGTCTACGTCGCGCTGGAAACCCATGTCCATGATTCGATCGGCTTCGTCAAGGACCAGCATGTTTAGTGCGTCGACGTTAAGCCCTACTGTCTGGCTTAGATGCTGCAGGATTCGTCCAGGCGTGCAGACGACAATGTTCAAGCCGTAGAGAGCGGCCTTCTCCTTCTCCAAGCTGGTGCCGCCGATGATGAGTCCCGCGGCGAACTGATGACCCGCTTTTCCAACTTTAACCAACACCTGGAAGATCTGAATCGCCAGTTCCCGTGTAGGACTGATTATCAGCGCTCCCAGTCCCGCGTCTGGCCCGATATGTTGTGCCCGATAGAGGTTTTCCAGCACGGGAATGACAAAAGCAAGCGTCTTGCCACTTCCCGTACGCGCAGCTCCCGTTACATCTTTTCTTTTCAACGCCAGCGGGATTGCTTTCGCTTGAATGTCCGTCATCGTCTCGTAGTGCGCCGCCTTGAGTCCTTCCTGAGTGGGTTCCGAGAGCGGCAGTTCGGAGAATTTCTCAACGGCGACGGTCGGATCAAGTTGCGAGACGGTCACCTGGAGCTCCTCGGCACTGACATGATTGCGTTTCCTCTTATTCTGGCTCTTCTTCGACTTGAACTTGGGCATTTTGCGACTGAATTTTTGTTCGGCCAACGGCGCCGGTAGAGGAATGTGGGGAAATGCGGGGGTCACTCATTACAGCCTTGTGTAATCAACGTAACCGGAAACAACCTCGCCGCACCGCCGACGATGGCAGAGCGAGACCTGGCCAAGCTGGAGGCGGAGCAGACAAAGGAGGATGCATCGTTTCTTGCGTCCCTAGCAGAGGAAAGCAAAGAGTTTGACAAGGATTCAGAAATCGAGCGCATCAGAAACGCCTTTCGCGCAAACGCCTACGATGTGCTGGACCTGCAGCCTGGTGTGCCAGAGGAGGATATCAAGAAGGTCTACCGCAAGAAGTCGCTATTGATCCATCCTGATAAATCGTCAAACCCTTACGCGCCAGATGCATTTGACCGCCTCGCCTTGGCCCATCAGACCCTCATGGACGCCGACAAGCGCGCGACCCTGGACGAAGCCATTGCTGATGCGCGCATGCTGCTCATACGGGAGCGCAAGCTGACCGTGGACAGCGAGGAAGTCAAGGATCCAGACACTGAGTTTATGAAGGCGTGGAAGGAAAAGGTCAAGTGGGTGCTGGCCGACAACGAGGCGAGAAGACAGCGGCAGAGAAGGGCTCAGATGCGGGAGGAGGGACGCCAGCAGCGGCAGGAGGAGGAAGAAATGGCCGAGAGGAAGAGGAAGAGGGAGCAGGAGCAGGACTGGGAGCGGACGCGGGACCAGCGCATCGATTCTTGGCGGCAGTTTTCCAAAAAGGAGCCCAAGACGAAGAAAAAGAAGATGAAAGTGCTCGGCTAATGTCGAAGAGGAGAGGTATGATACAATTAGATGCTTGAAACGCTGCAATGTACTGTACAGATTACTCTTTAATCTTGGCGAGGATGCTGCCACATCGTCAGTAAAAAGTTTCTTTCAATTTGCAGAAGACGCACTCGTGGTCGCGGAATATCGAATATTCCTCTTCGCCCACTTTGATAGGGCTGCCGCCGTACTGTTCTCCGTCAGTTGTGTCCGACGTCTAACACGCTGCATGTACTGACCTGAGGAATCAAGACCTTGTCCCCGGCAGCCACTCCCATTGGGATCCGCTTGCCTTCCTTGTCCAATAGTCCGGGGCCGACAGCAAGGACTTTAGCCTCGTTCAACTCCTTCACGGCGCTATCAGGAAGGAAAATGCCGCCGGCCGTCTTGGCCTCTGCCTTGACGCGCTGCACGAGCACGCGATCCAGCAGCGGCGCCAGCGATTTGATCGATTTGATAGCAAGAGACTGCATTTGTCAGCGCATTCCCCCGTCTCCCTGGCAAACCCACCATTCCGTTATTCGTATCTACTCGACTGAAGAAGTGAAGTCAAGAAGTCCAGAGAAATTTCTCGACGCACGGACCACTCGCACCTCCTCCACCTCCGATTGGTTCAAACAACCAATGATGCCTCCGCCGTGTTTGGCCACGACCGGCAACGATTACAACAACTCGGTCCAGAAACTTACCCACACCGAGTCCAATTTCTTCCGAGAAGCTCGGTTCAGCAGCGACGGAACTTCGATCGTCACCCACAACGAAGACCAAACCCTCAGGACATTTGTCTTGCCAACAGATTTACTGCAGCATGAAGAGCAACACTTGAACGTATATTCAAACATATTCTCTCCAAGCCCGATTCAGAGTTTTTCTCTCTATCCCTTCTTCAACCTCTCAGATGTCTCTACTACCGTTGTGCTGGTCGCATCCAAGGACCAACCCATAGTCCTCCGAAACGCACTTCACTATGAGACGCTCCATGCCTCGTACAGCTTCATTCACCCGCAAAGAGAGACGTACATGCTCTCGTATAGTCTAGCTTTCTCTTCAGATGGACAGAGCTTCGTTGCGGGCAGCAAGAATGAAATCGCTGCGTTTGATCTCTCGCGCTCTGGAGAGGGTCCGGTTACTGTTTTAAAAACCGCTGGCGGTCGGAGAGAGAGGAAATTCCAGGGCATGAGGTGTCAAGGTCCTGTTAGTGCACTCAGCTTTGGGCCCGATGGGCTACTGGCTGCCGGTACGTTTGAGCGTGAGGTTGGTCTGTATAGCAATGGAGAGTTTGTCACTGCGTTTGCTTTGCCTCACGGTGAGGGCACCGGTGTAACTTGTTTGAAGTGGAGTCCGTTTGGGACTCATCTCATCGTGGCAGAGCGACAGAGTGATGTTTTGCAGGTGTATGATGTGCGGAATACGATGCACAGGGTATGCACCTTGAGAGGTCGGGAGGCGTTTACTACGCAGAGGCTGGGCTTCGATATAAGATCCGTACCAGATGGCTACCAGATCTGGGCTGGTGGAACTGATGGGATGGTAAGGATCTGGGATAAGCCTGGTTCCAAAGCTGATGCATGTCCTCCAAATGGGGAATTCAATATGCACTCGTCATCCGTGTCTTCCACACTCTGGCACCCGAGTTGTGCGGTCTTGGCCACGTGCTCCGGACAGAGGCTGAAGCATGATCCCAGTGGAGACGGCAGATCTGATCCTTTGCCTGACAGCAAACTCAATATCTGGTCAGCCGAGCACATGTCATGACATTGAGCTAGAAATATCCATGAATAGGGGTTCGCCATGGAACATTCAACCAGTACAGCTGCCCGAAGAGGCAGTACTCGGATCACACGTCGTCTACTCGGCTTCGAATGCAGTTAGCTAGGTATGATGGCCTCAGCCGCCAGAACCTTTCTGCACGTATACCAAATTGGCCCATGCAGCAGCTCGCAAATGGCCCCTGTTGAAACCAACCGGCCTTCGCGGCAGCTGCGAAAGTTATGATCCATCCTTCTGGCCTTGTCCTGGCAGCATGACCAGCGAGATTACGCCATTCTCGTGGCGTCCAAAGCCAAGAAGTTATGGCATTCGCCGGACCAAGGAAAACGCAAGAGAGCAACTGGACACGTTCGAATATCAAGACGGCCCTCGTCCTGAGCATCGGGCGGAAAGGCTTGGGCTTGGGGCGACGTTGAAAATCATGAACGGCGGTATGGGCGTTTTGTCAGACAACTCGAGCTCCTTTTCGGAAATTCTGAGTCCATTATCCCAGGATTATTTCGAGTTCTTGCCAGACGAAGTGCACCATTGTATCCTGAGCAAACTCGAAGAGTTGCACCGACAAGGGCTGGAGATTGATGCAGTTGGCAGACAGACCGATCTCAAAGCCTTGTTGTTGGTGAATAAGCATTGGCACCAGTTAGCCAGGGAACATCTTTTCCGGGAGATATGCCTGCCTAGTAATTCCAAGTTGCCGTGGCGCATCTTCTCCTTCATCCGACCAAAATCACGGTTAAGACTGCTGTTTGACCACTTGAGGTTGAATGGAACGGATGCGTGGATGGTTCGGCACTTGCGCATCTCGGTAGACCTGGCCTTTCAAATGGATTCTGTCGGATATCCAAGACGACGAAAGGCCGCTTTTAGGCTTCTCACTCGAGTAATTTCTCGGTGCCCCAATCTTGAACAGCTCAGTGGCTATATCCCCCGGACCCATGACGAGACTGGCACCAGCTTGATCAGGACATTGTCCAAATGTGTGAAGCTCAAGACTCACGTATGGAATTCCGAATCCGTTTCCGCAGGTCATTGGAATCGGAGCAAGATGCGGCCACAAGAGTGGCTCAAAATGCACAAGCACTGGCAGCGCCTAGAAACGCTTGTCATATGCTCGAATAAATACCTAGTTGGTGGTCCTCCGGATATCATCCCTGCGGCCCTTTCACATCTGCCAAACTTGAAACATTTGATGCTGTCGAACCTTGAAAGAACACAATTCCATGATGGGACGCTAACAAGATTGCCGCCCTTGCGTTCGCTGCGGCTGGAGAAACTCGAAGGAGTGACGGACGTGGGAGTTGAACAGCTGGGCCGCGGACGAACGACGCAGACACTGGAACGGCTCGGCCTAATTGGCCTGAGACTGACGTCGTTGCGAACGATTCATGAACTCGTCTCTGCGCTGCCACACTTGCACCGCTTCTCCGTTGTGCAGAGCCAGTGTCTGGAATACGAAGCAGGGCTGGAACTGATGCAGTCACCGGTCCTGCGTCATCTCCATTGGGATTTGCCCACGGCAAGATACACGGCGTCGCTGATAGCAGATGCCATGGCAGCCGGGCGATTGCCGAGCCTGCGCAAAATCAAAGCGCCATGCGATCACACTGGCGCCATCCAAGCACAATGCCGACCCATACGACGACGAACACTTAGCGTTACTGACTGGGAGGTGCTTGAGCACTTCCAACAAGAGGCCGAGCAGGCAGACAGGCTTCTAGCTGTGGTCGAAATTGAGGCTCAGGCTCGGCTCCTGTTTAGCAAACGACGGTCGGAACCTTTTGTGTTTGTGGTTGAAGATACCGATGAGGTCGATGAGGAGAACAATCACCCGGTAAGGAAGTACCTAGTTGGGGCTTACCTCGGCCGCCTTGATTCTCTCGTCGAGTACGATCTGTCGCCGGACATGGAAGGGTCAGATTTTGCTGTGACTCAAGTGTACGACATTGAAGCACCACGATGGTTATATGAACGGGCTGAGGAGATGGAGAGGAGCGTGGCTGAAGAACAGGATATGGATCCTAGTCTGTTGTTCTGAACTGAAGCCATTGGTGGAATGGGTTTGTTTGGGTGTCTACTAGTAATGATGGGCTCAGCAGTCAATCCTGAGGATTGACAGGTAAACTGGGAAATGAAGTCAACCAACGCTTCCCCTGACTTCCTGTCGTTCTGCCTGGCCCACAGCTGGATATATCCTTTAGTGTTCCACTCGAGAACGAGATGACGTAAAGACTGCTGTGTGATGTCGATCACCCGGAGCGGCCCGAGCCTCTCAGACCAGCCATGACATTTGGAGCTCCAACTTCTTTTTGCCACCCTGTTCCAATCCACAAGCTCTACAGAATGTACTCCTCTCGTGTTGCTGCTCGATCGGCGCGGACGCTGGCCGCCAGGCGCTGCAATGTTCGGTTTGCCAGTGATGCAACCAATGCTGGGCGCTCAGGAAATGCCGGCGGCGGCTTTCACCCGTCAGTCCATGGAGCCATTGGGGGCGCTGTTGCTGGTACTCTGGCCTTTTATCTCTTCTATACAACCACTGGACTGCGCAAGGCGACCAACGCTGCGACGCAAACCAAGCAGTATGTAGACGGTGCAATGGAAAATGTCAAGGTTCAGTTCAAAGAGAAAACACCTGACACCAATGAGATTATAAAAACGCTCAAGGAGACGGCGCACAAATACGCTCGTTGGCTCCCAGGTGGACGTGAATACGTCGACAAGACATTTGCTGATTTGGACACGATTCGCGCCAAGCACGGCGACGAGGTCGACCGCATCATGCGCGAGGCTTATGAGGAGCTTCGTGATACGAGCAAAAATGGGTTGAGCTTGACCACTGCTGCCCAGGTTTGGGACGTTTTGACCAAGCACATGCAGCGTCTTGGCTCTCTCGCTGTCGATGCTGGTCAGGATATCCTCAAGAACCATCCTCAGCTTCGTGATCGTTTCGGAAACTCGTTCCAGCATCTGCAGGACCTCGGTAACTCTGTCGGCCCCGAGGCCAAGAAGCAGGTTGATGATACCTGGAAGCAGGTGCAGGAGATCCTCAGGCAGGGCATCAACTTTGGCACCTTGGACCGCATTCAAAAACTCATACAAGACAAAACGCAGCAGGTTCGCAAACTCAGCGGACAGGCTTTTGACAAGGGCATGGAGCAGGTGAAGCCCATGCTCGACAAGAACCCACAGGCAAAACAACTCGTCGAGCAAAATTTGGATACTTTGAGGTCGAGCAATAGCGTCTCCGAAGCACTGTCGCGCATTCGCGAGGCCGCTTCCTCGGGTAGCACGCTGGATTTGGAAAAATACATTGTGCAGTAAGTTATCATTCCTGAGGCCGTTTAGGCCATATCTGACCTTGAACAGCGCCAAAGAAAAAGCTCGCACCCAGTTCACCTCTGGGGGCGGTCTTAGCGATTGGCTCTCGCAGCTTCCACAAGGAGGCAGAATCCTGCCACAGCTCCAGAAGCTGAAAAATGCCGCTGAGACGCATGGGCAAGACGCTCAACAGCTGGCACGGGAGACTGTCGATGACTTGTACTCCATCCTGGAGCGCAGGGCCAAGCAAGCCGAAGAACTGGCCAATAAGGCATCGAAGCAGTAAATCAGTAATCAAACCACTCTGTATTGTAAACACTGTGGAAATGTATTGACATCCGTCATTCATGTACTGGTATAGCGAGGAAATAAAATTGTGGGGTTCCTCACCGTGAATGCCAAGCCGCGGAACCTATATTCACAAACCGCACCTCCATTCAAGATGTACGTCTTGCACTCCTTGTTCTCGCCGATGTTCGTACTCCTAGCAGAAGTCCGGCGACGTCGAAGCCTTGCTCTGTGATCGATCCATCCAAGCAGCTTGTTCCTTGTTTATCAGAATCTGTTGGAGTAAGTTTATCGAGTTTCAATGCTCCTTCGTCCACATGACACCAGGTCGACACATGGGACATGCTACGAACGCCGAACGCATAACGTACAGGTACGACCGTTATGGTCGACCTATTATCTACCACAACGCTGGCAAAGCACCACAACGAACCCATACTCGCACAACGAGCTCGAGGGATGGAGGAGAAAATGTGTGGCGATGATGCAGACAAGAAGATGACGAAGTCCCCATCGATATCCTCACTGGTGGAAGGGCTCTATCTAAATGAGGACCAGCCTTTGTCTAAAGCCAGGCCGCAATTCGCAGAAAAGCTTAACAATCTGAAAACCACAAAGAATCTCACCCGCATGTGTGCTATTAGGCACACAACCATCTAGCTCCACCCGCATCACAGTGGTCACAGTGGTCAAAGCCGTATGACATGAGTGAACAATAAATCCAAGATCGCAGAAAGCGACGTTGTTCGGCCAGGGTATACATCAGTCACGATGCAGGATTTCCAAAACCATACCGACAGGAAGGAAAGATACCTTGGGATAGCGCACGTACACCGTGATGCATACTATACCTTCGCCGCAGAAAGGGAAGAGCAAGAAGACTGTGAAAAGGCAGTAATCGGGATGCGGACCGCATGGGGGGAAAGGGGAGCAACGATCTGACGGTAACGTGGAAGAGAAGGTTGTGGTCAACTTTTCTTTCAAGTAGCTGTTCATGGAAGTCTCCTACCTCTGGAGATGTGTGCTGTGAGAAATGGAGGAAACTCGTCAACGGCCAACTATTTGTCACTGTATACCACAGGCTCGCCGTAATCAGACCACGAAACAGACAAGCAGTGTGAAGACAAGTAGCGTGTAGTTGGCCAACCAGCCATCTTTTGCAGATCGCCTCACTGGCCACATTATCGGAGTCTTGCAAAAAGACCTCGAGCAATTTGGCTGACCCAGGCACAGGGCAAACACCGCTTATCTCCGCATTGGGCCCGCCAATAATTTCGTCCTGCATGATGACAAGCTCCACCGCGCGATCAACAACAAGGAGATCTCGGCCAGTGATCCTCCAGGCCCAGCAGGCGCCGTCGTTCTTCTTCAAGTTTGGAGTATGCCTACTATTTTTCTCTGTCACAGGCTTAGCCCGCAATGTATCGAGCCACATAATACCAGATGGACGCTCTGACGGGATGCTACAAAGATACAAGGCACGCATTTGCGTAAGGAGCGATGTGCAGGCAGCTGCTTACGACAATTATGTGTCAACACTAGCCGCTGAGGTGTTCCGGTTGTAGTGCAGCCTCATTGCTGTGTATGGTCTCGAAACGGCCCAATTCGACGTTACAAATGCCTTTTTGAATGCAACCTTTCCTTACACCATGTTTGTCAGGCCACCTGAAGGACGGAAAGGAGAAGTGTATGTGCTGAAATCAAAAAGGCCCAGTATGGGTTAAGGAGTCCCTTTGCTTTAGCGTGCATCTCGTTCGGGATTCAACGACACAGCCAAGAAGTCCCTCATTTGATAATGTTTCGGCCGACATGAAGAACCTTTTAAAAAAGCAATCACATCGCTCCTTGCCCACAGATGAGTTTGTGCTGCAATGCAGAAAGCTAGATGCCAGGCTCCTGCATCACAGAGTCTCGAGGATCCCCATCCGCACCTTTGCTTCTGCACCCTCGGCCGCTGCCCCTCTACCGTTTTTCCTCCTATCGCCGCTATCTCTCCGGCCGCCTTCCTCTCCGCCGCACCTTTGCAAGGATCAACTAACCACCAATCTGATGGCAGCCCCGAATTAGATTGGCAGAGGAGTGTATGCGTGGGTGACAGATCGCGATCCACTCTATGTCAACGGGAACATCTCCACAAAACTACAGTCAAGAATTCGACATCATGGCAAACAAACCACAAGATAACCATTCCACTGGTCAATCGGCCTCCACTGACTCTGATGCGTCGGAGAACCAGCAGTTTTCAAATCCCAGTGCCGCCGACCCTGCCAAGCGCCAGTCAGAGCGGGTCGCTTCTGCGCAAAGGTACCTGCTCGATTCACCGGGAGGCACATATCAGTCGGCAGCCAGCAGCCCCTTACACTCAAGAACAAAATCCTGCCGAACGCGGTGGAGCAACTATTGTTCGCCATGATCAACTGATTACTACGGAGGGTGGCATGCCAACGATTTGTTGTCCGTGCCTCCTGGATGCAACATCTCTTCCTATATTCATCACAATGCATTGCTGGAACCAAGAAGTCGACCGTCAATTTTAATATGATCTCCGAAATGTCGGTAGACCAAGGATAGGCCAATTTGAGAGCCCTGGTTAAGTAGGCTGAGGGCGTCCAAGGCTTGCGCCCGCGCGCCCGTCGCTGCATTGAAGCACTCCCACCTCGTTTTGATGCGGCCTCTTCACGCAAAGAACTCAGAAAACTAGTTGCGGAGACCTCTCGTCAAGCGCAAAGACAGGCCCAATACACTGCTGGACCACGCTTACCGTCGAGGATGGGCCAGCCGGCGCCGATAGCATGTTCGATGGAGGGCGCAACTCAAGGACCCCTGATGTAGACGCAGCGGAGTTGATTGCCACACACCTGAGCAGTCAATACCACGACCTGGCTGGATGACGGTACCCAAGAAGCATTCAGAACCCAAGAAAGAAGCGAACAGCCGACGCGACCGAGCCAAAACACGAAGAACGACCACGCAGCAGCCCATTGCCGCGGAGCAAGCTGGTCCGTTTTTCCTACTCCTGGTATCCAGGACATCGTCGCGACGAGCCTTTCGTTTCCAGGATTGCCTAGACTGGATAAAAGCCGCAAAAGCATATTTGCATTACAAGACAAGTCACTTGTCTTTTTTTTTCCCATGTAACGAGATTGCCGGATGGACTAGGACGAACATCACCGGTGGACTGAATGGGACAAGTTCGATGTCTAGTTCCACGAAGATGTAAGCCTGATTCTGAGACAACGTATCAGGCGGGTTGTGGGGGAAGGACTGTGGTTGAAACATGATAGATGGGTTTCAATCTTGTGTGTATATATTTGACCTACGGAATTCGGGCATATATGGCTAAGTTTTACGAGGTGGATTTCAGGGTTTGAATGCTGCCGTATGGGTTTGAGAGGACCTCAATGTGAAGCTGGCGGTGATGGAAAGGGATCTTGATGACGAGGTAGGATGTACGGGCGATCAGGAGGGCCGTGACTTATGTAAGGCACAAACTCGACAGGGTGTATACATTGACACCAAAGATGACTTTGTTCAGTGACTCTGTCTAAGGTCGAAAGTCCCTGGCAGAAGCTCGCGATACATTCGTCGCTTTTTCTTCGCTCGCCAGACACCTTTAATGGTTTTAGAGTATATCGAAAGGCACTGCCGGAGATACCAATGGGCACGGTTTGACACCATGTTCTGTGGCGGCACATCCTCCTCGCGATTGCGAACACCTTTCCCTCGCTAAGGACTCCAACATGGTCTGGGCCATGATCGGCAAAACGATCAAGGAGAGCGACCTCATCGTCATTGAGCATGACCTCACCTCGCCTAGCCCAGGCTACACTTCTCGATCCCACGTCGCAGACCTCAAGGCGAGGCTGCTGGAACATTACAGTGGAAAAGTATTTCAGCAGGACAACGCCAGAATCCACACCCCACTTCAAGCAATGGGTTTTCTGCGGGACCACAGAGTCAGAGTGATTGACGACTCGCTGCCGAACAGCCCAGATCTTAACCCTATCGAGCGAATAAGGGTGCATCTGAAATGCAAGGCCTACGAGATCAAACCGGATAACGAATAAAGAACAGCAAGGAGCCATGCTCGAAGAAGTTCTGCCTATAGCCTGGAAGCAGATACGCCGTGAAATCGTGGAGGATCTGTTGGACAGAATACGAGAGTGCATCGAGGCCGTCATCGCGGCAGACGGCTGGTACACTCGATTTGAATTTACGGTGGATCGTTCATTCGTTTTCTCGACCCCTTTGCATTGGTATACCTATCTCATGTCTTTGCGATGATCGGAAAGGTCTCGAATTTCGGGCTCTCGCAAACGCGCAAACTTGATTGAACACACAAAAATAGCAACAGGTGGGCTGGCAATGGTGTTGGTTATCGTCTACTGTTGCCTATAGCTTTGTTCAATGTTCGTGTGTCATGTGGCACGAATTCAGGGATGGTGGCTGAATTCCTAACTTTTTGGTCACGACTATATGGTCTTTACTTCGGTGGCATATCAGATCATATTGCGTAGACGGTCTGGGTATTGATCTCGCAAAGGGATTTTCAATAGCACCTCGAAAGAGCCTGATAATGCAATATAGATGTTATGGTTGTGGAGACGGTGGGAAGGTGTGAGGCTGGGATTTTGGAGGCTTCATTCCATGTTGGAGGTATCAAAGCTGCGTCCAGCACGTGGCTTCAATTTCAGTTCGCCCCAGAGTGGGTACACCTGGACCACAGATTGATGTATCGTTCTCCATAGTGACGTATATTCAGGGATGTCTTCACGAGCATGTACCTGCTTCAGTAACGACACTGTGATTCTAGCGACGAGTCTCATCGGTGCTGAGCAGCAAGTCTCGGGTCTGTATCCATCCAACGTTGCTGCCTTAGTCCCAGCAATACCACGATAATCTCACACCAAAGTGGGCGAGCTAAACGGCGAAGCCCCCAGCAAGTTTCACCGCGTGATCCTTGCTCCACACCGAGCTGATCAAAAATCAAGAATTCAAAACATCAAAATAGCAGTCTTGCCCGAGACCTTCGTTCATCCAATTTACATACCAAACCCTCTCTTTCCCTCACCACCATGGCCGGGCCATCAACATTCCACACGCCAAGAACTGCCATCCCGGCCCGCTCCGCCCTCTATCGACCCCAAAATTTTCTCCCACACACTCATCTATCTATAATGACGAGCAAAACAATTCCAGGCAGCAAGTTCATTCCTGGCTTCATCGAGTTCTTCGAAGGATTGGAAGAGGTCATCAAGGAGGATATGATCGTTTCCGAGAAGAGATGTTAGGCCATTGCTAAGAAGTTGGCGGTTGAGGTTATAAACTCGCTTCGACGCGAATATAATGAGAGGAGCTGGGAAGCGGGGACGAGGGTGATTATGGGACTGTGAAAGGTGTGGGGTTAACTGGTAAGGCGATGACTGGTAAGGCGGAAAATGGTAAGATGGCAAGTGGTAAGATGAAACTTCTCAAGACGGCATATCACGAGATGATAAATTGTAAGTCGGAATTCACGTCCTGTGTAGATGCTAACTAGGAAGTAGCCGTCACTGTCACCACAAAGAAGAGGGCCAGGAGATCGAAGAGGAGTGAGCCTCGTCTTGAACAAGGAAGAAACGTACAAGAGCCGCTGAACGACGTACACAGCGTTGTAGTAAACCCATCAATGACTGAATTGGCTATGCGCTTGCGAGCGAGAGTTGTTGTAGGGAGAAATCTTTGTTGTAGGGCAATCTTGGTATGAAGACGCGTTGCCATCGGCTGATTGATATTCTGTCTACTCATATAGCCTCTCTGGAGGACGCATGATGCCCGGGCTTTCTCACGGTCATTTGTCCAATGCTGTTTCCGTCCGCCAGGACTGCCTTTGAAACATGTACATCACGACTGTTTGAGACGTGGATTGCGATTTTTTCGATTTATCTGATGCAAGCATGTCTTTGTGTACAATAACAAATGTATACTCTAGAACGCCGCGCTACATCGTTCAGCCTTTTAGGTTTTCCGCCCACAAAAGTAATTGACCTTCCGTAAAGCCCTTTTCCATGGTTCCTCTCGCTCAACAGACGTCTTCAAAGCGATACTACCAACCGCAGTCTTCTAGCTTCTCACCACCGAGACAGGTAGCTGTTACCTTATCAATGTGCGCTATAAGCCGTTGCGAGCACTCAGCCAGTCAACGATAGTGCTCAAATAAGTTGTTAAAGGACTATACCACCGCTCTTGCTACCATTCTCCTATCCGCAGAGTTATAATGAACGTCCATCCTGTTTGCTTCCCATCAGCTAGTCTATCGCAAGTGTCAGCGGGAGTGGGCAACATTCTCGAAAAGCCGGATCGTGATGCCGTCGTCTTGGTTCATTGTTAGTGGTGTTCTCCACGTTAATCTACTCAGCTAAACATTTTGCGGGATGGGAATCCCAGTCATGGAGTCAGTGATACGTCTTTGACGTTCTATAAGGAGCCAATTGGTGAGATAGGGAGCAAGCTTGATGCTCTTCCTGTCGAGGTTTGGGATAGGATGTTACGGATAGATAGATGGTAGGCGTGTTCGTTATCAGGTGGTATATCATCTCGCTGGATAATGATTATGGTGAGAGAACGTTCGTTTTTTGACTTTTGGTGGAATTGATGAGGCGGACACAGTCATGTTGGTAGAAGATATGTGTAAGCTATTCCCAAGTCGTACATTGGAGGAGAGATATGCCCTTTGTGCCGCAATGTTGAGAAATTATTGACATTTATTGCAATACTGTACCGATAACTGCGATATTGCGATATTGTACCAGTTGTTACAATACTGTTCCGCTTGATACAGTGCTGTCCCACCTATAACAAAGTGTACTTCAACCCTTCATTATGGAAAAATGTAAAAGTTATAGCAAATTGTACCTTTTCCTGCCAAAATCATACCTCGACGTGAACAAATGTAACGCCTACCACAAATGTTGTCATGTCATTTCTCGGGTCGGCCTGCCCACGCGCTCCTCGATCATATGTAGGCTTATGAGTCGTTTCAATATGCTTTCCTACTCTTATGCGTTCGAGCACACGCAGTAATAGTCTATTGCAGTCCTACTGATCGAGCGTACTCTAGAGATCCACACATGCTATGTTGCCCCAACCCAACTTCTCTGTTCTCGATACCAATCGTTCAGTTCGTGAGGTTTCTTGACTCTGCCAAATGCTACAGCATAGGCAGGTTCGCAGGAGTTCCAAAGTCTTCTTAATACGTAATGTGGTTTCCGCAAATCAAGTAGATATACTGCCCGCCCCACTGATCTGCCACGTACGGCCATAGGTTGCAGAGAACAGAGGATCCCGTCCGCTCTCCTGAACTTAAGCTGCAAACCGGCGGATCAGTACTACGGTGGGTGACCACGTGGGAATCCCCGCTGCTGTACGTTCCTTTTTTTTTTGCCCTTGCTCCTGTAAATGTGCCCCGGTCAGATCTAGTGACTTCAGAAACCCCGATTTCTCTGCCACTAACAAAGCTTGTACAATTACCATAAAATGCGTCACTGCGCATGCTCGCCAAACGGTTATAATCTATTATACACCAACCCCTACGCCCTCAAATCCCCTCTTCCTCATGAACGACAACGTCCTCTCAAAATGCTTCTTCGCATTATCCAGGCCCGACGAAGGCGTATTCCCCGCCGAAGCGGCAGTCGCAAGATTACTCTCAATCAGCTCAATCAAACCAGAGAGGTATTTGGACGTGACAGCTTCGTTTTCCTGTTCGTAGTAGTATGCGTATCGGTTTAAAATTTCGATAAAGAGTTCGACCGAAACGGATGTGTCCATGCATGCGTCTGCTACTCGGAGAGCGCGTTGGAGGCATTCTAGGACTCGCTTCCCGTCACGGTAGGTTTGTGGTTTGGAGGTTTCTTTTTGATCATCGCTTCCTTCGGCTTTGGTTTCGGATTCTGATTCGCTTGGGGGTTCGGAGTCGATGACATCAGATGTCCACCATAGATGACTGGCGAGATAGACGGCTCGACATTGATCGGGCTTTTTGAGCAATTTGCTTCCGTGTAAGGCCGTTTTGGTGATGAGAGTGTCGTAGTTATCCCGGCTGAACCGTGAAGAGCAGCCCATGAGGGCACCTGCGATGGCGCAGATGGCTTGGTATTGGCTCCGAGAATCGCTGATGCTCTCTTCGTAGATGGTGAATGCTTGTGCAAAGCTCTCGTATGCTACGTCCTCGTTCATGCAGTGACTGGATACCTGTCCGCATGAGATGAAGAGGCGTAGGACCAGGTCCGGCACGCCGGGAATAGCGACACGGGAATAGAGCGAGGTGAGGATGGAGTGGGCAAACTTCCAGAGCTGACTGGCGTCTGTGGATGTGTCTTTTTGAACGTGCATGCGACGGGCGAGTTTGAGACAGGCGGTGATGAGTGCGGGCGATGTGTATCTCGTGCGCTCGTTGCCTTCGCTAAACTCTGTGCGCGTGAGCTTTAGAAGCTCAAACTGAGTGCTGTTGTCAGATGCACCAAGCAGGTGCACCATCCGCGCGAGCCAGCCTTGCTCTTCAATCATCTCGTCCGTCTCGACTGCTGCCCTCCGGATGGCACCGCTGTAGCTTGAAGGCGTTTGCATGCCTTCTTTTATTAATACAGAGAGGATTTTGAGCACGCCCTCAAGCTGCTCGGGTGTGGTAATTTTTGTTTCTGTGCGTAGCAAAGTGCGCGCTACTTCACCGGCGACGGCGCGGCGTGTCGGATATGTCTGCTGTTGGTAGAGGGGGACAAAATGAGGCAGGGCAAGTGCAGTAAAGAGGGAGCAATATGCCTTGATTGGTGCCTGCAAAAGGCCGAGGAGGTTGGCCTGTGCTGGCTGCGAGTGCATATCGGCTGAGTTCTGAAAGCGAGAGACTTCGTTCGATGCGTGGCGAAGGACCTGATCGACGTAGTCCAGCCGTTCGGGGTAGATGCTGATGGCGAGGTTCATGAGGGAAAGGAGAAGAGCGGTGATATCCTGAATCGGTAATTGCTGAATGGTGACGACTTGCACAATCTGATCATAGAAGATTTCAAACAACTTGACGTTCTCCGGAATGCCTTTGGCACCCTCTCCATCCGACGTGACTGCGCCATCCACCGTCTCGCTGGACTTATCAGCCTCTGGCACATCAGTTTTGTCCGTCTCTGCCTTATCATCCTCGGCTGTCTCAGACTTGGCTTCGTTCTTCAACTTCAGCTTTTCCAGGGCCGAAACAGCTTCATTCTCCAGCTTTTGTTTATCCTCGGCTGATCTTGGCTCCGCTTCTCGCGTGGCATATGCCGACAGACGGTCCATGAGGCCTATGACGATGGACTTGACGTTTACATTCGGATTTAGCTTGGCTGTGGCCGAGAGAAATTGATCGAGGGTATGCAGATGATATTCGTCCGGGAACACTTGAGTGATGACCTCGAGCAGGTATTCCTGAGCCAGAACATCGCGGCACTGGACAACCTGCTCCAAGAGCGGCTGGAGGATGGAGTTCTTGTAGCTTTGAAGGTCAACAAGCTGGCTAAGCCTCACTAGATTGCTACCAACTAGCAGCTGCAGCTCCTGGCGCTCTTTTGTGCGCAAATCCCGCTCCCTTGACGGACCCTGATGCTGCAGCCGCACCCATAGCTTGTTCATCTCGACAAAATTGGTCAGCACGAAGTTCGTACTGTCCTGTAGATTTCCCTGTGGCCCATCACCGGAGCCCGTCGGCACATGGTCTCGCGCTTGGCCGCTGAGATAGTAGCGCAGGAAGAGGCCTCGCACGGGGTGCTGCACGCCGCGACTCATCTCCATCATGTCCTTCATGATCTCTTTGACAGGCGCATCCTCAATGCCCATGTAAACAGTTCCAACCGTGATCATCAGGTACAGACGCGGCACGACGTTGCCGGCATACTGCACGAGCTCGTAGAGGTCGGCCAAGTGGTTCGTCGGGTGCGAATCGCGCAGGTAGATAGAAAGATGGCGTAGCGCATCAAAGACTGCCATATAGAGCTCATAATATTGCTTCGGTCCAAGGCTTCCCGTGCGCAGCTCCGACACCAGAGTCGAGCTGCACTTGAGGGCGTCCATGAGCTTCCCAGGCGTCTCCAGACATCGGCGCATCTGCACAGTCTGCTGGCGCACAACCCCAAGCGCTTCCTCCAACAGACGCGCCTGGTCCTCGGGCGGCGGCGGCGGCGGCAGCGAGGCCATTTTGATCCGAGTCGAGGTGATGAAGTCAGGAGCGGCCGGTCCCGTCATATCGCCCCGACAGCGGAATTGGGCCG
The DNA here is from genome assembly GCA_010093745.1 of Piedraia hortae CBS 480.64. Classification (NCBI taxonomy): domain Eukaryota; kingdom Fungi; phylum Ascomycota; class Dothideomycetes; order Capnodiales; family Piedraiaceae; genus Piedraia; species Piedraia hortae. Next base: position 105,412 of record MU005987.1, read on the forward strand.
TGCGGGGCCACGGAGGAACAGAGCCGCATGGTGGGGGTGACAGTGGGGAGGGCGGAACCTCACCACTGGACGATGGCCGGCCACAAGTACTCGGTGCTGCTTCCCACCTACAACGAACGCCGTAACCTGCCAATCATCGTCTATCTGTTGGCCGACACTTTCCGGAAAAATGGTCTGGATTGGGAAATCGTCATCGTCGACGATGCGTCGCCCGATGGCACTCAAGATGTTGCAAAACAGCTGATGAAGGCGTACAACACGGATGCCGAGCATATTCAACTACGGCCCCGTGCCGGGAAACTTGGTCTGGGAACAGCCTACGTCCACGGCTTGCAGTATGTGACGGGAGATTTTGTCGTTATTATGGACGCCGACTTCAGCCACCATCCCAAGTTCCTTCCGCGCATGATTGAGCTACAGCAAAAGGGTGACTACGACATTGTTACCGGTACACGGTATGCCGGTGATGGCGGTGTGTCAGGGTGGGATCTGAAGCGCAAGATGGTCTCCCGCGGAGCAAATCTCGTGGCCGACACGGTGCTCCGGCCAGGTGTCAGCGATTTGACTGGCAGCTTCCGGCTATACAAGAAGGACGTTCTCGCACGAGTCATTGCAAAGACTGAGAGTAAAGGTTACAGTTTCCAGATGGAACTCATGGTGCGCGCCAAGGCCATGGGCTTCCGCGTCGCAGAAGTTCCCATCAGCTTTGTCGACCGCCTCTATGGCGACAGCAAACTCGGCGGTGATGAGATTGTCGGTTATCTAAAGGGCGTCATGAATTGCTTCTTGAAGGTTTGATAATCATCAATACATTAATCATTGTTGTCTATTTACATCTATGCCGCTCCAGTGCTGCACTAGCAGAGCGTGATCAAAACTCCCATCTATGTTATGCCATGCCATGCCATGCCATGCTTCCATGCGTCATGCTCTATGCTTTCTGTTTTCCCATGCCACCATTCCTCCATTAACATCATAATTTACTCAAAGCGAGTCTCGTTCCAGCTGACCACATTGATGGCCGTAGGGGCGGCGCGGGCGGTAATGAAGCCACTGGGAACCATAAGGATATTACCCGTCGAATCAGCGCGCTTGTTGTAGTAGACGGCGGTGCCGGTGGGAGCTGAGCGCTTGAAAACGGCGGTGCCAGTGCCGACCTCACGCTTGAAAACAGCAGTGCCGGTGCCAACCTCACGCTTGTAGAAGATGCCCGTGCCGGTAGGGACCATACGCTTGTAGTTCTCGATCGTCGAAGGTTTGATGGGGTACGACGTGTGCCATTGGCCGTTGTCGTAGTACGACGTTGCGCTGGGAGTAGGCGTCGTTGTCACGGTAATCGTCGTGGGCTCCACAGAAGTTGCGACGCTGGCAGACTTGAAGCTGGGCTCAACCGTTACCGACACCGTCTGGGATGCATCCGAGGTGATCGTCTTGTACACGGTGGTAGGAAGGTTGGAGACTGGCGACACGGCGGAGGTGGATGTGGAGGCACCAGAGCCGTCGACGTCGACCACAGAGTAGCTGACCCTCGGAAGAGCGCTGGTCGAGAAGGCGAAGAGGGCGGTAATGAAAAGAGTGCGCGTAAAGGCCATGAGTGTTGTTGATTAATGTGGATGTTTGGTGTAGGGGGTGTTGGTGCAAGTGTTGTAGGATGTGTGTTGAGTGTTGGTATTAAAGATTAGAAGAGTGCGTGTAGAGTGTTTGAGTGAAGAATGCAGCAGCGTCGCCGCGTCCTCGCCTTTATCGCGGCCATGGCCAGCGAGGCTGGGAGTGAATGGCGTCGTCGTCGTCATGTTGAGGTGGTGAATGGCTGGGTGCTGGAAAATACGCGCGCCGTGCCCCGCTTTACGCCGGGTGGCTGGTCACTCCAGCTCTGTCACCAATCCCTGTTACGGGCCGTCACTGGAACCTGACGGCTGTCTGCCCAGCCATGTTATAGTCTAGACACGCTATGGCAGTTTCATCTCTTAAACTCTGTCCAACTTGGGCTTAGAGGCCTTCGAGAAGAGGGCAGGCTGGTTAGCGGAGTGGTTGGCCCTGAGACGTTGGGACAACGTCACACCCAATAACCAGTGCAAACAGCCCCTAAAGCATGGATGACGGACGTTGAGATGGTAACGTCGGGTACCTGTTGCCTGGCGCACGCTTCCATGTCTCGGCACTGCCGAGACACAGACAATTTGCCTAAGAGAAACCCACCTATTGACAGCAGCTTTTCATGATCGCTCTGCAGTACGTAAAGATTTCGCAGAGACACTGACTTTGCACGATCAACAACACACAAAAAGTTAGGACTGTGCCATGAAGGCATTCTTCATTTGCTTTACCCACTCTTCACCACTGTCCCTTGACCAATCTTGTCAGCTCAGGAAAGGTCCCATTGAACACACTCCAGTCCTGACGCTCTTTCTTCTTATATTGCCAGAAGGTATAGTTTGTCCACCCACCAGGTATAGGCCCCAGGGTAGGGGCATAGCTTGCTAGCCAAAAGTAATTGGTCTTAGCCAATTATTTTTATCATCTATTCATCTGATCTGACCAGCGCCTGATCCAATCAACTGTGATCTTGCTGCACTCCTCTGATAAGTCTCTTTTAAGGTCAAGCACAGCTGGAAGTGTCAGGCCATTGTCAACCCACAGCCCACCGTGATTGTAAACAAAGTCTTGGACTTCATCCATTGGGTCGTTTATCCTATTGCCAAAGTGATAAGCTCCATGGTATAGGTCGGCCGCTCTGGCACCGGCTAACAGATTCTCAAAGCATGGGTTCGGAGAACCTATGCCACGGTTTGCCCTGATTAATACAAAGTGCGCACAGAGACGCTTGATGGCCTCGAAATCTCAACTGTCTCCGTATTTCGACATACCAGTCCCTAAGACTTGATTTGCCTCTGCATCGTTAAGCCCAGGCAGAGCGAAAGCCGTCGCAGTAAGAGTAAAAAGGGCCAAACTGAGCTTCATTGTGACTGCAGGTGCTGAACGAAGGAGGTAGAAAGCTTATCTAGTCGGTCCATGGAGAGACGGGCAAGGACAAGCGACTACCCACTCGCCAAGCAAAAAAGACCAACATTGCCCTTCCCTGAGGACCAATTTACCTGGTCCTCCATGAATTGTATGCACGGCCGCAGTGCTGCCTGTTACTGATCCTCTTCCAAAGCCCTGTGGAGGCGCAGTCGTCATTTGAGATATCACTTGGATCTGAAAACCACTGTGTTGCTGGACAACTGAGCAGCTTCATCGCACGCCTCTCTGCGATCTGTGCAGACTCTTATTGAACATTAGCTACAGTTCAAGTAGGCAGTCACATCCTCAGTTCATCGTCTCATCGTCTCATTCCTCCCGCCCCCAAGAAAGGTCCATCGTTATTCGTAGCCATACACCGGTCAAACATCACAATGATACCTTCATATTCCTGGTCTCTCCTGCCTTCAATTTTTCTGCAAGCACCGTTTTCTTGTCGGTATCCTTGAACCCCAATTCTTCATCGTTCGGCTCCGTCAACACTCGAGTGATGGTCATGCAGCCTCCAACCAGGACGTTCAACCCCGTGACGTTGACGCAGATGGCCGCGTCGCGGAACCCTGCAAGCTCCACGCAAAGGCTGAGGAGGGCGAGAGCGAGAGCGAGAGAGGCTCGTAAAGGAGTGGGAAAATCGAACGTTATGTTGAATGACATGAGTGAGGTCATGGTGCGTCGAGCCGCATGTATTGTTGCGGCGATGAAAGCGATGAGTTGGGTCTTAGAGGAGTCCAGGCGACGTTGGCAAGGCTGAGGCGCATTGGGAACTTTAAACCCCACTCTGCTTTCGCCAAGACGCGCAAGTACACTTTTGCTCAAAAGATAAGGGTTGTCAACTGCGCAGCGGCTTGGGTTTGCTTATCATCAGGAGGCTATTAGATCTAGTAGGGAGTGGTTTGGCATGATCGAACAGGCAAGACTTGTTTGTCGCGCCTGAGGTAAAAGCAAAAGACACGTCGGTCAACATGAGCAAAGTCTTTCTTTTTGAGGCCAGACCCTGATTCCAGTTGGCAAACGTCATCTTTCAGCTATAGTTGAGTGCGTGCTAAAAAAAAGAAACGTATCCGCTAAACAGTACACCCGGTTACCGTCGTGTAATAACATCCAATTGGAATTTACATGTAACGCACTACGAACCTCACCAAGAACTGAACCTGAATGGCAGAGCTACTCCAGAACCACACTCATTTCAAGCATGTCCTCGACAGCATCATCGCGCGCGCTAGATTACCTTGAGCTGCTCCCTGGTACCACTTTCCTTAAGCTCTATCGTCAACCGTCAACATGTCTCGCAATCTTCCGGCGTATGCTGCCACATCTAGCCAAAACCCTTGTAATGGCTCTTCTCTATATGCCTGAGCCTCTCTCAAGGTCTGATCTTCATATGTGGTTCAAAAATGATAACGCCAGTTCGAGCGCGCGCACCAGAGCAATCAGCATTCTACAACGACTGCGAATCCTTTTTGATGCTCGAGATGCCAACAGTAAATCTGCCTATGTCCTCAGTACAGAGTTCAGCAAAGGTTTGCGTCTGGCTCTGACAGGCGGTGGTCAACATTACAGCTTTGGCGTACCCAGCCATACTCCAGATACGAACCCGCCTGACATAGCAGACCTGGATATATTCGCTCGCCAACGCTGGGAAGCCATACTATATTTTGTCGCAGGAAGCTCAGGCCTCGGTTTTGTTGACACAGTAAGGCCAAGCGCAAGCACAAAACAAGTCCTAACCGATGCCCGATTTGTCGCCGGATCGGTCAACAGCCCCAGGATTACCAAAGAAGGGTTCGAATTCCTACTCCAAGACGTGAACACGCAGGTCTGGACCCTTCTAATCAAGTATCTATCCATGGCAGATAAATTAGACATGGACCAAGTCGAAACCATGACCTTTCTCTTTATGCTAGGTAGCGCAGAATTGGGCATGGGCTACGCCCTACCTGCCGAGAACGAGCACAGCTCCAACCAGTCAAAACTGCTTAGCGATCTACAAGATTTTGGCTTAATCATGGTCCGCGGGGAACGATATTACCCTACCCGTCTAGCAACCACACTAACCAACGATGCGCCCGCCCTACTCAGCACAACAAGTGGCTCAGGAAAAGGCGAGGGAGAAAAGGGCTTTGTGCTTGTGGAAACCAATTTCCGTCTCTATGCATATACCTCATCACCCCTCCTCATCAGCATCATACAACTCTTCGCTGCCTTGCGAACACGCTATCCTAATTTGATAACTGCAAAGATCACCAAGTCGTCTGTTCGAAGAGCAATGGAAGCTGGCATCACCTCTGATCAGATCATTTCCTACCTGCAGACTCACGCGCATCCTATTGTTCGTCGCCAGGTGCCGTCATTGCCGCATACTGTGGTCGATCAAATACGGCTTTGGCAGATCGAGGGCGAGCGTATGGTTACCAATAGTGGTTACCTGATCAGGGACTGCGGCTCTGAGCAAGATTTCAACAAAGCTGTGGAATATGCTGATAAATTGGGTGTGCTGAAGAAGACCTTTAAAACAAGAGGATCCTTCTTCGTCACCAGGATGGACCAAATGCAGGAATATTTCAAGGCGGAAGCGAGAAACAAAAAGGAGGCGGAAAGAAAAAAGACTGGTGGTCGATTGGATTAAATGGTCTATGGACCGTGAAGCTTCCCCATCCATCTGGCTACGTAGCGTTTCTCATTGCTTGCGTCCAACCTGGTTTGAAGGCTCGAGTTTTTCAACTCGTCTGCCAGCCTCCGCTGGAAGAATATCAAACTTTGGCGAGCTTCAGCTGTAGTACACTGGTTGTACAAGTATGTCAGTGCACGCAATTGGCGTTCTGTCTCGGCCTCGCTGGTGTGGTGGCTTGGACAGTCATCCTCTGCGTCTTCGGTTCGGTAACGGTCTATGAGTGCTGAAAATCGCCCGCACCAGTAGGATATCGGCTGCGCATGGTCAATGCTGTGCTTATTGATGCTTGTAACCTCGATTTTCTCAGCGATGCTGGCTTGCTCTGCGAAAGGAGGTTTTTTGCCGGTGGGGCCACGTTCTTTCGCAGCTTCTTGATTATCATCGCGCTTTTTACCACTGCCAAAGAGGTTTTCCCGAAGGTTGTCCAATGTGAGGCGTGTTGCAGCCGACCTGATGGGGGTCTGAGCGGGACTTGATTTCTGGGGAGGGCTCCCAACCGGACATTTCGTGGCGTTCTTTAGGCTGAGGGGGCTTGCTATTTTCTCGCCTTCGCCCTGGGAGACGTATGCGGGCCTTGGGGTACCTCCACTGACGGTGACAGGCGTGGTCGAAATCTTGGGCGGGGGCGTGGTCAGCTTGCTTTTTTCTATCATGGTGTCCTCTTTGCCTTGAGGACAACCTATCATATTATCTTCTGAGGAAGCCATGTTTCTCAGCTTAACTCTGCTTTTCTTTTCAACTATCTTGTCTTCTTGCTTCCTAACGAAACTCGCCTCTTTCCACAACAGCGTCGGCAGGCTCTTAAACTTGCAGATCAACGGCTTGATCGAAGAAGTTCCTGCTCTCTGCGTTGCAATAAGTGGTGTCACATCGCAATCGTCAAAATGGCTTGGTGCGTTGCTGTTAAGCGTGGATGTCACATGCTTGCTGGTGGTGTCGCTGTGTGAACAATTATCGTCAAATACGCCGTATACATTCCCACGACGACGAGTGAAAGGATTCATTCGACGGAAAGATGCACGATGGCTGAGTTCCGGCATACTGAACCTCGTCGCTGTGTGATGAAGTGAGACGTCTTTGTGAAAACAACCGGGGTTATTCCTCTCCCCAGTGAGGAAGGCACGATCCCAGGTTACGCGAGACAAGCAAAGGTATCACATCACACAGATTCTTAGCCAACGTGACCGGAAAAGCTTTAGTGCTCTGTAAGAAATTGTAAGCCTTGACTCGCAAACCTTGTGAGTGGCATCGCTTAGAAGAGTTTGTCCATGAATGATCAATCCAACCAATACCCACGCTGGGTGGGTGAGAGAATGCTCTAGCAACCTTGCATCGCGCATGTGGGATTCACGAGTCATTTCAAAGGAAAAGAGTACCCACAGCTGATGGGTACGAATCACCTGACCACATTTCAATTTTTCACTGGAGAGCCTTTTCCTGCAATGCACGTATTGCACAGTGACTTGGCCGCATTTGGAATGTCTGAGTCTTTCGAAAACTGTACTATGCAAGCGGAACCAACACCAACGATCCCCCAAGTGCCCCAGCGGCTACCATACCAAGAAATCGTCTCAGCCAAGATAAATCCCGAACAACATTACAACCCAGACATGGTTGTGACATGGTACAGACACGTTTTGAGCAATCACCTGGGGACGGATCGCAGCGTATTTAATAGTGTCACCTGCAAGCTGCAAGTAGGGTTTCAACACGGTAAGCCGAACGATTGGAGGGCTCTCTTCGATTGGGTGGCGAAGCAGCTTATTAAAATGTGGCGACGGTATGAAATCTACTACGGCCAATTCACTACACCCACGGCTAAGGTTGCTCACGCTATCGCCGACTTTTTTTCTTGGGAGGCGAGTTCAGTCATGCAGCGGCTTGGTTAAGGCAGGCGATGGAAGGGTTCATGCTGGGCCTGGGCACGTGCAGTCCAGTTTCCCTCGCCGTGGTTGAGAGGATGTTCTATTGCTATGATGCGATGAAGAAGTATGGAGACGCAAAAGATATGGCTGAGTGGCTGAGAAGGCATGACCGTACACGACAATTGAAGTCCTTGACCGGATATGATTATTCTAAAAGAGATGATTCAATGCCAGACGTTGCAGTAAAGAGTTTCAATCTCTTTGACCTGTTCAAGCAAGGCAAGAAGAGGGGCATTGAGGATGTCGCGATTGAGGACGATGAGCGAGCATTCAAGAGGCCTAGGAGTTAGGAAACCAAATCGCCTTGGAGTAGGACATGGAGAGTTATTAGTAGAGGAGACTGGATCGTCATGCTTATATTGGATGTCTGGGGATGCATACCACGTGCAAACGTTACACAAGCCCAGGGAATTGGATGGGCTAAAGCAATGCTAGTTGAAAAACATCAAACAGGTGAATTCCAGATCGCAAGCTTAGTGGCATTGTCTCACCAAGGAGCGTTATTAGCCAATCACAATAAAAGGCGGCTAGTGTGAAAGTTAGTGGCCAATCATCGCGCAAGGCGGCTGTGCGCTAAAGGCTACTTACGCCACCTCTTCTCAAGTATTGCCACCAATTTTCTCAAAAATATCACAGCCAAACCAAGCCCCCGCCAATGGCGTCCAGAACTTTCCGATGACGTCAACGTTGGCTGCAGCTGTATCACTCCTGACCTTCAACCGGGCGGCCAATGGCGATCATTCCTAGGTAAAACTCAGTCACCATGGTCGGCGGCATTAGCAGGAAGTAATCTTCGTGCCTCGATTGACATGGACATTGTACAACACGGACGCGTCTAAGTATTCGATGTTGAGTGACAATTTGCCAAACTACAGTTTTAGTGAAGTGATTCAATCCAACCCCGAAAATTTTCAGCCCATAAAAAGAAAAGCAAACGATTAGAACGCAAACAACATAGCAACCAAACCTCTCTTAATCACGGCACTTGAAGGTTTTGTAGGGCCCAACTTCCTGGAAGCTGCCATGTCAAATCCCCCATCATCCTCAAAAAAGCACTTAAATTTGGAGCCATGCCAGCCATGTGAGCATCTTCAAGTTAAGACCTCCATCTTGATAGGACTAGGACACAACCATGCCGGTGTCATTCATTCAGGCAAGTTGGCTGGTACACCCAGGAGCTATAACCTGGCTGTTCGCCTTGATAATCAAGCCTTGGTTCTCCATTGCAAAAACATTTATATCTTGTGAAAAGTTGGGTTCAAAGGATGCCATTAACTTCCGAATCGCTTCGATTGTGCAGTCAATCTGATGGTTTTATTCATCCCAACCCATTAGCAAGAACGCAGTGAAAATCCCCCATCAACTTTCTTAGACGAGAGATCCAGTGCAAATTGACCAAAAAGCGGCCAGCAAGTGGTCTACTTACACTGTCAGAGGATGTTCGTGAGCAAAAATGGAATGGGGAAGTAGTGAATGTTGGATTCAAGCATCGCCGCTAGCGCGTATGCGGGGCACTTGCATAGCAAGTCAGCGATACCTCTTACACTACCAGCTGCACCCTAGGTTTTTCCCTCACAGAGGATTTCCCTCAGGGTCATGCCATATGTGACATGGTGAATGCGCCCTGCTAGTGTACGACGTGACGTCAGCGGCCCACCGGTACAGAATTTTCATTCTGAAATCCCCTCATAGGGATAAATAGTCATCACACTGTCATATCGACACTGGTATTAACTCAGATACATCTGCATCTGTCCTGTTCCTGTTTCCGCCTATCGCCTCGTCCTCTTCGGGCCGCTGTGCACTCTCACCCACGGGAGCCCAATCGCTACAGTGAAGTCACTTGTGGGCTTGGCATTTGACACATCTGCGCAACGAACTTAAAGCCTGCATTTGCAGATCAAGGAAGTGCCTTCCGTTCTGGCGATGTCAAAGAGCATGGAATTCTCGACACGATAAAAACTTGAGATTATGCGGGAGGATTTGCTCTTGTAAGCTTCGGTGCGTGGGTCTCGCACCAGGTTTCCTCTACATGACCTTTCGACTTCTGATGTACGGATCGACAAGAGTGCAGCGTGAAGCTAAAGCGTTCTCTAAAGTATTAACCCTTCTTCCAACCAAGCCTACAGACTGTATTGCTCTTGTCCCCAGTAACAGCACTGTGCTGCATGACATGATGTATCAATCCCACCGGTAAAGTAATACCATGTACCTAAATATGTACACGGAAAGTGATAATGACCGTCCTCTACCAGTTTCTATGACTTTCCATCCCCGGTACTCGCCTCAGGCAGTTCAAGGCCAATAGCCTTCGAAAGCTGATCAAAGTCCACACCATGCTTCTCAAACTCCTTCTCCACCCTCCTCTTAACATTCTTTTGCCCTTGCTCCGTGAACCCTCCATCTCGATCCCGTTCCTCCTCAACAATCTCCATCCACTTGAAAAACAACGACTCCTTCCCCATATTTGTTAAATGATCCTTGAACTTAACCAACGCCATGCGTCTCTCCTCAACGAGATCCTGTTCCGTTTCAAACTTCCAGATCAACCACCCATCAGACCCGCCGGAATGGACAAAAACATGTCTGTCAATATCACTCAGCTTGACTTCGTTCCTCTTATCCAGGGTATGTGCATCAAGCATGGCCTGGAAGTCCAGATCCCAGCTACCGTCCATTAAGATATAGCCCGTCTTGCGCAGGTGCTGTCTGTCAATGGCGGGCAAGATTCGGGTTTTGAAGAATGGGCTTTCCTCGCCCTTCTTCGCACCGCGCATGAGATCATTCGCGCCCCAGTTGCGGCTTACGCGCACAACGGCCTCGCGGGGGAGGAAGCCGAGCTGCCAGCGCCATGTTACGGGGTTGGCCGGCTGTTCGAGAAAGAATGTCAGGGGCCAGGGGCCAATGTAGCGAAAGAGGAGGAAGTCGAAGGCAAACATGAGGAAGCGCCGCAGGAGGATCGAGACCTGCTGACGCCGCGTCGTCGTGTCCGGGTCGACGGTTGCGCTGGTGGGATAGCCCAGCATGGTGAGGGCCAGGACATAGTAAACGGGCGCGGCGACCCACAGGCGCCAGATGAGAAGCGCGGCGATAACGGCATTGAGGACGACGGGAATGAAGAAGATGCGCCGCTTTGTGTCACTCGGTAGCGAGTCAATGTGTACAATGTAGACGAGCGACGGGTCCAGCTGGGCCAGAAACGGACCCAGGGACGTAGGCGCTTTTACAAAGGGAACTGGCGGCTTTGGCTTGGCCATTGTGCGTTTTGTATACATGGAAGAAGGGGAAAAAAAAAAACTCCACAATTGACCTACAGACCCGAGTTCACTCATACACTTTCCTCTCAATGCCCATTGTAATTGTTGCCCCATCCTCCGCGTGGGTACGAATAGTGCGCATAAGGGTAAGGGTATGCCGGGCCTTGCTGGTGACCGCCCAGCCCGCCCAGCGCTCCGTACTGTCCACCCTGACCGGGAAAGCCTGGGTATCCTGCGCCTCCGAGACCGGAGTGCTGCGACTGCGACGGCGGGAGACCGCCGGGAGTACCGGCCGCGCTGTTGGCAGCCGAATCGGGACGTCCTGGCTGGCCTAAAGCTGGAGACGCGCTATTCTTGGAATCGAGATGCTTCAGCGATTCGTCTGGACCGCTCATGGCCTGCGGCCCATACTGCTGGCCACCAAAACCAGAAGCGGAGCGTCCGTACGCGTCAAAGCCACCCTGAGAGGTGGGACCAGAACCTCGCCCGTACTCGTCCAACCCGCCGACACCAGAGCCCATGCCGCTCGCACTACGCATCGAATTCTGTCCAAATGCGCCCGCGTTGGCTGGTGACCCCGAGTGTTGGTCGAACGAAGAGTGAGAGCCTATGTAGCCCGGTGGTCCACCGTACATGCCGCCCTGTTTGCCAGCAAGGCCAGCATTGTAGGCATTATTGTAGCCAGTAAATTGATTCTGATAGGCTTGCTGGAAAGGGCTTGGGTAGTAAGCGTGCCCGTACGGAAAAGCGCCTGCCCCCGCCCCGTATCCAGCCGGCGGCTGATGGTGGTGATGAGCCGGGCCCTGGTGCATCGAATGCGGCTGCGCATTTGCGCCCATGAGCGGATTAGGCGTATTTTGGCCCGAACCCTGGTTGTCGCCGAAGCGAGACTGGGCGGATTGTAAGCCGGGATGCGCAGCAGAGTTCTTGGTACTAACCGGATGAGCCTGGCCGGCAAAGCCAGAGTCAACGTGACCGCCCAGTCCACTAGCAGAGCGTTGTTGCCCCAGCACGTGCACGTCCTGGTGCTGCTGGGCGCGGGCGTCCTGGGGTCCGTAGCCTGCTGCACCGCCATGATATTGTGGGTAGGCGTTGCGCTGGCCTTCGCTGGACGCATATTGCATAGGATATTCCATCGGGCCTGACGACATCGCGCCGAACCCGCCTGTCTGGTTTTGATGCGGTCCTTGCTGTGGCCCCTGGGGTGCGTATTGGTCATACCCGCCGGGTTGCGATCCAAAGGCATCATACCTCTGCTGTTGCGGCTGATGCGCACCTGGCTGAGCATTGCGGCCATATTGGTCGTACGAAGGAGTCTCTTGGTGGTTCTCAGACTCTGCCGGCTGTTGCGTCTGGTGAGTCTGCGGAGACATGAATCCCGCGCCCTGCTTGTGTTGCTGCATCTCCGGTGCCGCTACCTCCTGTCTTCGAGGCATCGGGGGTAGAGACGTCCGCGGCTGCGAGGGGGGCGAATGCTGCAGAATCTTCTGAGTCTCTGGCTCCTCCCTGTCTTCATCAACGTCGGGGCCGGAGTCGCTTCCCAAGCCCATGCTGCCAAACTGAACAGCGGCCCGGTCTACGGCGTTGTGGCCAGGCAAGACAACGGCCTCCTGTTGTTCTTGAATCTTGCGATGATAGCTTGCGCTTCTTCCGAGGCCGCTTGCCGCGCGTTGGGCAGTCGCAGCGTAACCCATGGTAGGGCGGCTGCCGATCGGCGGATGCGCGCTGGGCAGCGGCGTCAGATTACGGGGATCAACCGAACCGGTGGTGCTAGCTGCCGTATGAGTCATGGGGGGATGAGAGGCATCGGGAAGATGCTCTACGTTTTCCTCCGTCAGGGGAGCCTTTGGTCCAGGAACCTTCAATTCTCCGGACGTAGTCTCGGCATGGCTTTCATTTTGCATCGCACTGGGCGTTGTAGGTGCCTGAGCAGCGTGTTCTTTGGAAGCAAGCCCGATATTAGGCACCGCGGGTCTAACAAGCCCGCTCTTTGGTTTGGACTGAGACACTAAGCTTGCCCACGTCTTCTTTGGTCCATCTTGGGGAATCAAACTGCTCTTTGCCGGTTCTGCAGGCTTTGCGGGAGCGACATTACCCCATCCAGAGCCTGTATCGGGCGCGGTATTGGGCGCACCCCAGCCGCTCGACGTGGGCTGGCTGTCCCATCTACCAGCCGCCGCTGCAGTCGGCTTGGAGTCCCCACTGCTAGAAGTCTCCGCTGGGGCGGAATCCCAACCGCTCGACGCCTCGGCCGGCTTAGAATCCCAGCCGCCAGATGCCGGAGCTTCCGGCTTAGAGTCCCATGCAGCGGTAGTCGTTGCAGCTGGTTTCGCATCCCATGCGCCGGAAGTTGCAGCTGGCGCCGCGTTCCATCCACCTGAGCTTGCGGCAGGTTTCGCGTCCCATCCAATGGTCGAGCTCTCACCGGTCTCGGCCTTGGGCTTGTCCCAGCCCGACGCGGAGTTATCCCCTCCTCCGGAAGCAGCATTAGTAGCCGAGTTTTTCCACCCACCGGTAGCGGCGGAATTATCCCATCCGCCGCCGCCGGCAGAGGTGTCCCAGGCACTGTTGGATGTCTCCCAGGTACTCGAGTCGTCAGCCGGAGTATCGTAGCTTGAGGAGTGGCCGCCCCTTCCGCGGCCCCGGCCAGAACCTCTCCCGCGTTCGCCGCGCGCTGAGTCGTAGCCGCCGCGACCACGTCCACCACGGCCGGGCTTGTCCGCGGCCGGCTCCTCCTTTGCTTTGGAGCGCGCGCGATCTTTTGGCTTCTTCACTTCAGCAAACTGCGACACGTTGCCGCGCGTGATTTTGTCCACCGTATCTGAGAGATCGCCATGACACTCTTGAAGGGCAAAGACAAGGTCGTCGTCGGTCCAGTCGGGAAACATGTCCTTGAGAATTGGCAAGTCATTGTGGTATTTGCGCTTCATTTCGCCGATCTCGCCTTCTTCTTCCACGGGCGCTTCAAGCGAAGTCGCTTCGCGTGAGCCATTGGTGGTTCGTCGGGAGCCGCGCGGCCCTCCTCTGCCATGGCCTCCTCTACCTCCACGGGCAGTGCTTCGGCCACGGGGTCTCACGTCGCCTTCCGACATTATGTGCAAGGCTGTAAGAAGCGGTCGCACTGGACAGGCTGTACAGCTCAGCACAGAGGCAGAGCTGAATGGGACTGTGAAACGGAAATCAAAGACGAATAAAAAACAACAAACCGTTGCGGCATGCAACCGGGCGGGAAAAGGCTTGGGATGTGTGTGTGCGTGTTGAGTCGTGGTTTGAGACGCGAATGCCACGCAACGCACGGACCATCCATCTCTCCATTTCTCCCACCACTCTTTGTCCCAGCCCTAAGCGCCCGTACAGGAAATCGCCATGTAGGATTAGACGCCGAGCAGCTGTGGGAGCTCGTAGCTTTTGCGCCATTGACAGGCGTCCGTTACCATACTTACTTGCCTAGCTGTCACGACCATGACCTGCGAATTGACACGTATCCCACCACCTATCTGTGAATCTACATGTTCTATCATAATGTGGACCAACCCTAGCAGCTCTGCCGGAGCAGCCATTAAGCTCTGTGCGCTGTCGACGGGGCATACGCTCCACAGCTGTCAACGGTGACATGTAGCGGTCATGAACCGTGCGGCAGGTGACACGGAACAACTATGAACACCAAAGTCGTGCCAGCTTTCGAGAGCTCTGCATTGCAGCTTGCCACGTTTGACTGCCAGCTGCTGTAATCCCAGACGCGTCGAAGCAACTCCTCAGCTACAATTGAGAGAATGGAAAACTTGCTGCAGCACAACATTCTGTAGTCCTGTACACGGTTGTTACTCATTTGCCCACCCGGTCCGCAAAAACGCCCGTCAAGGCTTTTTGATATTCATACAACACTCCTTTTCGCCCAGTCCCCGGCTATACAGACCACTTCTCCAGGAACCACTATGTACAATATTGGAAATGAGCATCGTAAATTTGTGCCGTCAACTTAGAGTCGTTTGCGCTTCCTCTCTTCTGGGCCTGAGCCGGATTCCTCCTCGTCACACTCAGCCGTGTCGGCAGGATTGAGCAACGAGTGCACGTTGCTGGTCATGCTGCTGCGACGAGACGTGTCCAGTCCCCGAAACGGAAAGCGCACGCCCGGAATCTGCCATCCAGCATCATTTGGGTTGGCAAAGCTGCTGAAGCTACTTGCAAAAGAAGCCGCACTCGACTCTTGCGCCGGCGGTGACGGCTGGCGAGAACTCGCTTGGCTGTCCCTCGCTCGGGTATTGCCTTGTGGCAGTTCATATGCAGACAGACTGTCGCGTAGGTTCTGATCCACGTGTGGAGACGATGGCCATGCCGAGGGATTATGGGTCGAATGGGGCGAAACGTCCCTTGCGCCCTGCTGCCAGCCATTGACGCGAATGTTGGCAAAAGTGTGGCGTCGGCCTAAGTTTGCTGTCAAGGACGAAAAGGGCGGCGGTGGCGGGGGACAAGCAGCCCCTCGAGATGGAGAGTAGGTGCACCCGCTCATAGACCCCTGGCGCGCGGCCTGTACATGCGTCGGCACCGGCCCACGTATGGGCATACGAGCTGCTTGGGACGGATTCAACCGTTGACGGGGCGATGCAGGTGCGCCCGCATCGTTCAAGGAATCATCACGCAGCGACTCTATGTGCCGGGAAATACTCTGACGCAATGCACCAAGTTCACGGTGCGTCCTCGTGTCCGATTCGGGCACCAGAGCCAAAACGTGGCCAGACAGCTCCAGATTGAGCCTCTGGGCTTGGGTAAGGCCGTCAAGAAGCCGACAGCACTGCACCCTCATTGCATTATACGCCTCCTCTGTACGAGCCAGACGGGCATGGAGATCTTGCTGGTGCCACTCGAGTATTCCGATGCGCGCATCGGGATCCGGCATGGAATCAACTGTTGGCGTTGCCAACGGGAGCTGCTTAGGCCCAGTAAACGAATCACGCTGGATGAGGGCATGGCGAGAGGCTCGCCTCCGAATCTCTCGAAGACCCGCCAGATCACCGCGCTTGAAGTTGCCTGCTCCGTGCCGAAACTCCCAGAGAGCCGAATCAGGGGAGCCCGTGTGGAAGACGTCGCTGACTGAGAGTGTCAGATTCGTCATATGGTTATCCAAGTCCTACCTTTGTGGAACCCGTAGATGTTAAGCTGTCGCACAAACGATGAGATGTTTCCGTGTTTGAAGTATTGACTGTTGGTCAGCTGGAGCTTTACTCACCAGGCTCGAAACGTACGCAAGAACTTTTGCAAAATCCGACGACGGCGACATTACGAAGCTGTCGTTGGAGGTTGACCAAGAGATCAAATGCTGTATCTTAGGATCTTCCAACATACTACATACGTCAGCCACTTTCGGCGAATAAAGACAACGGCCTACCTATAGAGCTTGTGAATGAAAGCTGTTTGGACCACCTTGGGCTGCTGCGCCGCAGCGGCAGAAGCTCCACCGGTGGAAGCACTGCTAGATGGAGGAGGAGGAGGTTCGGGAGCATTGGTAGCATTTGGGGCACCGGGTGGCTCCTCAGAAGGCCCCGCCTTAGGAGGAGGAGACGTATCCATGGGGAGCTAGCAAAACTCCTCCCCCTCGTATGCTGGAGGAGATGCAGTCCGACACGGGAAGTCCCGAAGCCGGAACGTTTCCGCCCCCTTTGACGGGCAGCAAATCTGAAACGAATGTTTCTCCATAAAACGCTGTTTATGCCGGGTCTATGACAGCATCGTCGTCACTTTGTACATCATGTCCTCAACATCGTACGCCTCCTGCGCTTCAGCGTAGACGCGCACCGCGTCCTCTGTTCCAGACGGGCGCACAAAACACCTTCCATTCTTGTACTTGCGCACAACCTCGTCGATGCGCTTCTGCATTCCTTCCGGTCGCGCAAGTCGCTGTTCGGCGGTATTGGGCTCCACTTGAAACCGTGACCGTGGAGCATCGACTCGCGCCAGTTTGTTGGGCAGTTCCTTGTATGTGCCCAACCACTCGTTCACGGTCCAACGGCGATGAGCGAGAATGACTTCGACCAACAGCAGGTCTGACAGAGCATCTCCAACTGTCTGGTTGATAAGTTCTGAAAGGGCTAGCAACAGCTCGAGCGCCTCCAGCTCGGCCGGCGACTCAGGCTGATGCTTGCGCAGGGTACGCAAAGCTCGATCTGAGAACAGCACAGTTCCATGTCCATTGGCCTCGAAGTAGACGCCAATATCGTGGTGACCAGCTGCGTGATGCAAGTGTTTGACGCCCGTCGCCGTGCACTCAATATCGAGCTTCAGCGTCTGTTTGATGTACTGGGTGGATGCACCATTGGCATATGCGGTTTGTACCACTGCCATTGATAAATCCTTATTTAGCTTGGTCTTACGCAGCAAATCTGCAATGAAGGAAGCAGCCAGTGTGGCAATTCGGTCGCCATCCAGCAGCTTGAAAACGCTTCCTGGCGCATAAAAGTAGTAAACGACACGGTCAGCGTCTCCATCAAGCGACGCCCAGCGTTCGTTGGTGTTGCCATCAAAGTTTCCAGGCGCGCGCTGATACGTCTTCACAAAGTCAGCTCCGCATCTCTCATTCAAAGCCGCTGGGTCGTCGATTTTATCATTAAAAACACGAATGTCTACCGCCTTGGGAAGGTGTGCAATCAGTTTGCGCAGTTGGGGAGCGCCAACTCCATTAGCGCAATCTACGATGACCGGCGATGGACTGGGCGGTACATCTTTCATAAGAGTGGTAAATGCCGTAGCCAGCTTTTCGTAATACCCTTCCTCGGAGACTGGTCCGTACGGTCGGCTCAGCTGCTGCGTATTTGCCGCGCGGACTAGATAATGCAACTGCGGAGTCGTCAGACACCCAAAGTCGGTGTATTCTGCCCCTACGGCATCTAGAGCGGACTTGATGACCTTGACCAAACGCACGCCGCTGGGACGCGTATCGCGAGCGAAGATGACCTTGGACGGCTTGGTTTCGTTAACCCGCAGGGTCTCAAGCATGTCACCGTAACATTTGACTAGTTCGTCGGGCGTGCGGGTGTTGGAAAGCTTCGTGGAAGCCCCTTCCCAGTCCTGCACCATCATTTCTCCCAGGGGATCCACGATTTTGACGCCGTTGTCCTCGGCCTTGTTGTGCGATGCGGTGATCATGACTCCTATCGTGTGACCGCTCACTTTACGGGACCGAGTGGCTGCCGTAACGCCCACAGTGAAGACAACATAGTCGAGCAGTTGCTCCTTCATGCGGAAACCGGCGGTGCCGTAGCTGAAGTCGTCAACATCTGGGCGGGGTACCTTGGCCGCCGCAGCATGTAGAGCCTCTCCAAACCGGGTGTCCATTTGGGAGGGAATGAGAGGAGAAGGTTGGGATTGACGTGTGATGGCAGTGGGGGAGGGGCAGAGAGACTTTTGGTGCCTCAGGCATCCATCAGGGGAGCTGTGATGCCACGAACTTGACCAATCACCTCCGTCATGTCTGCCATGCTGTAGCTGCTGATGTACGTAGAGTTACCTAGTTCTGTATTGATGATCTTAGAGCTCACTGGTTTTGCCTCCATGGCTTTAGCACTTCTGTAGCTTCGGTCCAGTGCAGATTACACAGCTGCCGGGGAGCGGCAAGCCGCATCTAAGGTCTCGGCGGTCATGCATATTCGTGAAAACTCTGAGCAAAAGTCAGTAGCGTGTGGTCGACTTAGAAATGGCCTGACTTGGGAAAATGTGCCTGATTGTTGTCGTGTTGGCTTATCGTTCATGCGACATTAGGTGACACTGATGCCTCAGGCAAATACAACCCACCGCACTTCACATCAACAAACAGACCATGAAGATATTACCGCCCAATATGACCTTCGTTCAAGCTAGGACGGTTCCTACACTACGGCGATCACTGCCTCTACAGCCATCATGTCCGCTTCCTTGCCGACCGTTCTCCAACACCACCACCAACATGGCGCGCAAGAATGCAGGGCCCAAAACCGACATGCGAGTCAGTAGGTGCGGTCTACGCAATGGAAAACTGGGCTAATAATGTCTCAGCGGTAATCAGGTATCACATGCGACATCCTAAGCTGCCTCGAACACTGTCTTTTGCGAGGTTCGAGATCCAATCATATATTCTTCCCAATCAGCTCACTGGTATATAGGAACCGTCATCTCCGACACTGGACCATTCATAGAGCATGGCAGCTTCATCAAGCTAAACTCCGGCGGGCACGTAAACTCGAGCTTGAGCGACAGTTCAACTCTATGGCTGCAGCGTGCGAGCACCTGCGCCTCATGGATGGGAATGGACTTACTGCTGCAGATCGTACTCGTCTTGGTGTCACGGCTGACCCAGGTAAGAGTGAGGGGCGGCTCTTCCGCACTGCAATGCAGAAGAATAAGATTTGGGACAATGTCCCTATAGAATACGCCCGGATCCAGACCGATACGCCGCCAAAGGATGGCTGGAACTCAGTATGGACTCGATAAGCCATTGTATTATTGAACATAGTACTGTAATGTTATTAATCAAGCAGAAGACGTCGTCCTATGTGTATGAACGTGAACATAACAAAATCATCCTCAGGAAACTAGATGCCCCACGGTTCAGCACTCCATCATCTGCAACACTCTTCTCAACTCATCAACAGCCTCAATCCCCCTCTCCAACCCCACCATCTCCTCCGGACAAAACAAACCCACGTCCAATCCGCCATGCTTATTAATCGCAAACTCCACATCAACGGAAAATAAAACCCCCTCCGTATCCACGTCTAAGACCCCACCCTCTCCAGGTTCAGGCGAGCCCACAACCTTCTCATACCCCACCCGCTTTTCCTCAACAGACACAATCCACCTCTCCCCATCCTCATGCTCCGGCACCCTCAAAAAATTCACAAACCCGTCAACCTTAACACCAGTCCACTCCCAAACCTCATTCAACCCAACAAACGCATTCGCCCCGTCACCCAACCTCCCAAGATCGTCCGCAACCTCACGCGCCACCTCCCCCAACGCCCTCGTGGGTTCTCTAACCCGTAACGGAACAAACCCTAGCGTAGGAAACCTCAACTCCTCCATCCCATGGATTTGCGAGCGATTAGAGAGGTAAATCCCTAACACGACTTCCCTTCCCCCCGTAAGGTGAGAGTAAATCTTCGCCCAGGCCGCGAAGATGATTGATTGGATCATCAGATCTTTTCGCTTTGCGAGGGATGCGATCTTCCCGGTGTGCAGGAGGTTGGGGCTGAAGATCTCAGTTCGTGAATGCCTAGGGAGTGGTTGCGGGAGGTAGGTTGGTTGGAAGTTGGAGAGGTAGGTTTTGTAGAATTTCTGGCGGGAGTACTTTGAGGTGGGTGAGTGTTGGAGGGAGAGCAAGTCCCGTTCGTGGAGAGGTGTGGGCGGGAGGGGCCTATCGGAGAGAATGGCTGCGTAGTCTTGGATCAGGAGGTGGAGGGAGACAGCGTCATATAGAGCGTGATGGATTTTGAGGTGGATTTCGTTACCTTCTGGGTGTAGGGTGGCCATTGGGTTTTTGGGTTGGTGTTTGAGAATGATTTGGTAGACCTCGTCTTGATGGGTATGAAAGATTGTGCGTAAGATTGGACGTATTGCGACTAGTTGCTCCCATGCGTTGAGAACTTGTTGAGGAGGGAAGCTCCGCTTTAGTTTGTATCGGAACGTGGGATAGAAGAGGCTTCCATTACTTTTGGCCCATACCGAAAGCATGTAGGCTTGGCCTGTTGTTGCAGGATAAACCGTTTCAATCTCCCCAGGGTTTAAATTGGCCGCTTCTGCAATCTTCTCAGCGGCAGTCGTTGATAAAGTGGGATCAAAAGCCGGAGCAAAAGACGAGCCGCCTTGGTCAGCAACGTGGGCCATTCGAGCAATGGTCTTGAACCGTACAATCTGGCTCACGCTCAGGTGAACATTCTGCTTCCGAAGTAACCCTGCCACTTTAATTGCCGAGATTGAGTCTATGCCAATTCTTTCAATGGTTGTATCTGCAGAGATTTTCTCTGCAGGCACTTTGGATACCTGAGCGAGGACATTGCGTATCTGTTCACCCGTAGAGGATATCCCTTCCAGCTTGTCATCTTGACCACTCTCGGCTTCAACCCGGGACGCGTCCTTCAACTCAAACTCAGGCAGATTGCAGATTCTCGCCTTGCGTCCAAACACCTCCACGGTCGGCTCTTCAGGCGACTCAATTACCGAGGCAAGAAGTCCATCGAATCGGTCCA
Organism: Piedraia hortae CBS 480.64; assembly: GCA_010093745.1. Classification (NCBI taxonomy): domain Eukaryota; kingdom Fungi; phylum Ascomycota; class Dothideomycetes; order Capnodiales; family Piedraiaceae; genus Piedraia; species Piedraia hortae. The sequence continues at coordinate 126,500 of MU005987.1, forward strand.
ACAACATCTCCATCCCTCTTTCATCAAGCATACTCTCCCTGCAAGCACAACGTATAAGCAACTCCTCACCAACAACTTCAATCTCAAACGCCACCGGAAACTCAACACTCGAACTCCCACCCACAGAACGATACAACTCATCATTCTGCCCCCCAACATCATGCTGATACAAGAACAACGTATCAAACAGTCTCGGCAACCCAGCCTGAATCGCCCTCAACGGCATCCTCTTAAACGGCCTTAGATCATTAAGCAGTTTCTGCATATACTGCACCATCTCCGCTCGACTTCCATGGAGAAATGTCCGAACAGGAACCGTGTTCATCAAAGGGAACATTGTCTTCTCAGATTCCTCGTCATCTCGACAGGCAAAAACCACGCCGTATATCACTTCCAATGAGTGCGTGTACTGCGCTACTTCGAGAGCCCAGCATGTTTGAGCCAGTGACTGGAGCGAGATACCTTGAGCTTGGCAGAATTCTCGTGCGACATAAGCGGTTGTGGAGCAGATTTTGTGAGAACGCTGAGGACTGCAGGATGCCATGCGTGGGAAAGGGGTTGGAGAGGCGCCTGAAAGTGCGTTCTTCCAGAAATTGCGCGCTTCGTCGTTGGCGGAAAGGAGTGCCTCGCGGATGACATTGTCGTTGGAAGGACGGGGAGAGAGATTGTCTTGATACGCGCGATGAACGTCCTCGTGCAAGAGTGACAGACTGTGGCCATCATACTGCGCATGAGCTAGGGAAACGATGCAATAACATTCGTTTTTAGTTTTGGCGATGGTCACCCGGAATAGAGGCAGTGCTTGTCTCTGGTGCCTGACAGAGTTCGTTATCCTGTCCAGATGCCTCGCGAGATCAGCTTGGGACGGTATCGAGAGGGTGCGTATCTTCAACTCCCACGGTTTGTAAATGACCTGCGTAAAGGTTTGATCCAAAGTTGGGTCAGTGACCTGCACAAAACCCGTGCGCAGTATGGGAGACTGTTCCACAACGTTCTGCCAAGCAGCCAGGAGCCGATCCAGGTCCGTGTCCTGCGAGAGCTGCAAGATGTCGTGGTTGTAGTAATTTTGCCATTCGGACTGTATCATGTCCGCTATCAAAGCCTCCTGCCCAGGAGTTGCGGGTAGTATCCTCTCAATAGCGGGTTCGTTGGGTAAGTTTGGTAGAAAGGACTCAGTTAGCTGCCTCTCAATGTGCTCCAAAGAATTATTTGCCGCTCGCTTTGAACCGCATGGTTTATTGTGCGCCTCTGCCAGGATCTTGGGAATTGTCTGCGCTTGCAGGAGCTTGCTGACGGTAATATGGACTCCTTCCCTCTTTGCTCGCGATGCCAGCTTGACAGCATCGATACTATCCAGTCCCAGTGAGAATATTGTAGCATCATCTCCAACAGTATCCTCCTCAACTTGTGCCAGTTGAGCAATTATCCTCCTCAACGCCAGAGCCAAAGGTGACCACTCGAAACTGCCAGTTCCACTGGATGGCTGAACAGGCTTAGGCTTGCTACCCACGATTGCTTGACTCTTTGGCACCTGTACGCTGTTACTTATCTTGTCGTTGAGACTAGTCGTCGCCGCCTGCAAAGCCATCTTAAACGTCTCAGCCATGGCCTCAAGTTCCTTTGCATCGACCATACACCGCTGCGCCACAAGAACCAGCTGCAGAGTCCCATCTGTGCAAAGGCTAATCTCGAACGCGAGAGGATACTCCGCATTAGCAGGCTGCTCGATTTCCGGGAGCCAATTGCTCCCTGCCTGGTGCTGAAAGACAAAGAGAACATCCAAAATTTGGCCCAAATGCCAGCCACACCATTTGCGGATGTTTCTCAGTGGGACATGCTGGTATGGCAGAGTGGCGATATTGTCCTCATTGATTCTTTCAATGGTGTCAGCCCAGGAGGAGTTTGCCAAATCTGACACGCCGCATGGGAGAGTATTGAACAGAGGACCGATGACTCGATCCGCGTTGGCAAAATCAATTGACCTTCCAGACACGACTTGGCCGTAGAGTTGGGCCCGTGGGAAGTGGTGCTTCAGGGTTACCTCGAAGCAGCCTTGCAGGAGAGCTTGATGTGAGACATTCAGCTGCTTTCTTCCTGCTTCTAGATCCCCCATTTCAATGCATTTCGTGACTGAAACTGTAGTCTTGTCTTGGCCATTGACCAAGGAAACGGCCTCAAAGGTGTCCAACCTTCCCTGCCAAAAGCTCTTCGCTCCTTGTGGCCGCTGCAAAGGTCCATGGGCCAAGGCATCCGTAAACTTTGGACCATACTCCGGTTCTTTGTCGTTATAAGCCTCATACAAGCAATGAAGCAACAGCTGCCATGAAATGCCATCGTAAATAGCATGATGAACGAAGAAGTGCAGCCTTGGCTCTACTGCTCGCACGAAGACCACCTTTATGGGCTGCAACAAGTTCGAGTCATTCTCCTGCAGCCATTGAGATCTTGCCTCAGAAACTTGTTCATCTGTCAAGACCTCGATATGGATCTCCTGGTGCCGTCTAATAACCTGAACGAACCCGTCGTCAGTCTCCACAAAGACAGCACGCAGGAGCTGAATGCCACGGGTGATGGTCTGGACCGCCCTTTGCAGCTGGTCGAGATTGATTTCCTCGGCACGATACCAATATTCATTAAAGTATGCCTTTAACGGACTGCGCAGCGACTCTATAATAAGACCTTCCTGAAGGGGCGTACACGGAACGATTGCTTCGATCTCGTCATCTGGCAGAGTCAGAGCTCGAGAAATATTAGGTTTGAGTCTTTGTGAGAACGCGGCCATAGATAGAGCTGTCTGGTTCGTGGCAGAATTCTGCTGATCTCTGTTCGTTGACAGTGCAGATGCAAGGCCACGTATGGTGGGATTGTGCAGGATCAATGCAACATTGGCAGCTTCGAAGCCTTTGCGTTTGAGCATTGTTGCAAATGAGATAGCGGACACTGATGACAGCCCGAGTGAGAAGAGGTTGGCATTGCGATTGTCTACACTCTCTTCGATTGAGAGAAGTTTTGCTGCTGCCTCCCAGATCTGTCGTTCTTGGTCATTCATGGGTCTGCCGTCGCCGTTGCCTTGCTCCAACTGCTTCCGATCTGGATCTTGAAACAATGCCACCAAACGCTTACTATCGATCTTGTTGTTGGCTGTGAGGGGCATGAAGTTGACTGGGAGAATGTGAGTGGGAACCATGTAACCTGGGAGGCGATCATAGCAGGCTTGACGAGCCGTCTCCACCAGCTGCCTGATATCCTCGTTCAATTGCAATTCTTCAAGACTACCTCCCGCGCGTGCAGCCCCAGGCGTGATGAACGATACCAGCTGCTCAGACCGACCCTTGACGACCATTGAAATCACCTCCGCGATCTGGTCAGACGATCTCTTGACAACGTGATCAACTTCGGTGACTTCAAGTCTCTGACCACGCAGTTTGGCTTGGGTATCTTTTCTACCCACGAACTCAAACGAGCCGTCATGAAGCATCCGGACCAAGTCACCTGTCCGATAGACTTTCTTCTTGTACCGATCAAGAAACGGAAAGGCCTTTGCCGTAAGCTCTTGCCGGTTGAGATAACCCCTCCCCACCAGCTTCCCGGATACGCATAGCTCTCCCAACCCACCCCGTAGCACGGGTTCATCCGTCCCAGGACGAAGAACCAACGAGCCAACATTATCAAACTGCGGGCCAATATTAGAAGGCTTCGCATTTGTCCCGATGAAAGGGTTCATGGTAACCCCAATCGTCGCTTCCGTAGGACCATATCCATTACACACAGTCTTATACGGACCCCAAGCATCGATAATTTCCTGCTTCAAAGCCTCCCCTCCGGTGATGAAGACGCCATTATGCATACTTGGAACTTCCTTTGGATCAACCAGACGAGCAAGCGAAGGCGTAAGATCGATATGTGTGATTTGCATGCGTCGCATGAAAGAGGTAATATCATCTAGGACGATATCTCTTGGTGCGCCCACGACGGCAATCCCAACGCTCCAGCTCCAAAAGTGCTCCAGCACTGAGACATCGAACCAGTAGCTCGCGAATTGGAACCATCGGGATTTATCCGTCCAGTGACCAGCAAAGAGTCTTTGGAAAGCCATCATCGCTTGGATCGTGTTCTCATGTGTGAGCTCGCAGCCTTTGGGTGTGCCGGTCGTGCCGGATGTATAGAGACAATATGCTGTTGCGTTCCCGTCTGCCAGTCCTACCTCAACTGGCTCTTCTGACAGATTAAACAATTCGCTCTCGACGATATGAAGCGTCGGAATGCCGTCAGGAGCCCATTGACCAGCCTGCTCCCCACTCAAGAGTAGGATCCTAGCCCCGGAGTCTTCGAGTATAAACTGCTGCCGAGACTCTGGAAGGTTGGGATCGAGCACCAAAAACGAACATCCAGCTTTTGAAATACCCAAGAACGTGATCGATGCTTCAGGACACTTGTCCATGCGAGCGGCAACGATGCTGCCTGCAGCGATTCCATGCTGTCGCAGAAGCTGGGCTAGTTGATTCCCACGACGATCGAGCTGGTTGTATGTCCAGTGTGAGACTTCTGAGCAATTAGCGTCAGAAACAAAGTAAAGGGCAACCCGATCTGGATGTTTAGCAGCGCTTTCCGTAACGAAGTCGTGGATAAAAGTTGCTTTTGATGGAATCGAGTGCACTTTTGGCGGCAACATAGAGTAAAGATCCAGTGGATGTGATGATTGCTCAGAGCGGACCAACTGGCGAAGCAGATGATTGTACTGCAGGAGCAGGATCTGCGCGTGCTGGTCAGGCACGCGTTGGCCGTCCACTGTCAAATGGATGAGCGTCTTGCCATCAGTTGGCGTCTCCAGCTCGAATGAGACGGTGTACTCCACATTCGAGGTCTCATCGACCCTTTCCCAATCCAAACCTGCCTCCATAGAGGAGCTCTTTTGGTACACAAACACCGTATCGAAGAGAGCCTCACGAGGGCTACCAGCATAATGCTGGATATCTACGAGTGGCGTCAAGCGGTGTCTGTAGGACGCAGCGTTGTACTTGACCATTGAACGCACGACATCCGCGGTGCTGCCTTCGACTTTGCACACGACCGGGATGGAAATCATCGCGGGGAAAAGGGTCTGGTGGCTTTTTGATGGACTCCGCGTGGAAAATATGGTCCCAAACGTAACTGTTTCTTCGCCGGCGTAGGCTGCAAGCAATTGAGCCCACAGACCCTGTCCGACAGCCTGGATTGTCACCTCATTATGTCGGCAGTATTCTTGCAGTTTCAGAGTTGAGATTTCACTAGGATGTGAGAAGCGTCGCAATCTTGAACATATATCCGTATTGGGATGCAAATTTGGGAACTTGACCAGCCTAGAGTATGTTAATATCAAATCAGCTTATTCAGATGAAGACTTACTTTGCGTCCTGCATCGTCTCTCTCCAAAACGCGGAGCTATCTGAGGGAGCATCTCCAAAAGTGGCCTGGAGGATTGGGACAATCTCTAATTGTTCCAGAGACTGTCCAGCCAACACCGCAGAGAAGTCAGCCAGCAACATCTGTAGACTTTCCGCATCATAGAGAGCATGGTGAATCGAGAGCAGCATGTACTCTGCGCCACTGTCTTTGTAAATCGAAACGCTCCAAGCCACGTTCTGGAGGTTGCGGACAATATTCTCGCCAAGCAGCTCTTTATCTTCACCCCGCTCCTCAACGGGCACCGCAACAGATTCCAAGGGATGCAAGCCCATCTGAAAAGGCTGCTGAGCATCTTCGACCTGATAGAACCCCGTTCGAAGCATGGGGTGCTTCTTCTGAAGTTCCCTAAACGCTCGCCTCAATGCGTCCACTGAGATGTTGTCAGGCAGCTTCCATGTGAGATGGTTCACGTAGAGCTTTCCATTGGTACGGATAGACTGAACGAGCATGCCAATCTGTACTGACGTGCATGGTAGGACTGCATCTACGGATTTGGATGTAGGTATTTTGTATCGCTTGCTTGTCAAGGCGTTACTCTCTGTTTGGCCATTGCATGGCTGTTGTGAGATCTTCTGAGCAATCGCAGCCACAGTCTGGCATTCTATCACGTCAGATGCATCCAAATTCATTCCGCGCTTGCGCAGCTGAGAAGCGAATTGTACGGCACTCAGACTATCCAATCCAAGGCGGTAGATTGACGTTTGCTTTTCAATATGCCTGGCGTCGGTACGGCTGAAGTGAGCAAGAGTGTCTCTGATGTCTTCTTCGAGAGAGGACCATGATTTGTCAGAGCTAGGCTGTGTCTGAATATTCGAGGAAAGAACTCCCGCGAACTTCAGCTTTCCAGCAGTTATGTCAGCATTGTGCGTACCAAAAGAGCTTGTAGAGCCACTTGGGAAATCCAGAATCTCATGGACTGCAGCAATTGTGGCTTCCAGGAGGTCTACACCCAGCTCATCATGCTGCATGCAATGCAGAGTGACAATGTAATCATCATTGCCAGGCACAACCTCGAGTACAAGCGGAACATCCATCTCACCTTCATCATTGACCTTTTCCCATATGTTGGAGTTCAAGTTGGTATTGCTAGGCTGAAACAACACCAGTGAGTTGAACAGATGCAAGTTAGGCGACTTGGTGATTGACTGTATCCGCCGCAGTGCCGTAAGCTGATATCGTGAAGCGTCCAGGTTGTAAGTTTGAAAGTATTTGATAATCTGCAGATTAGTACGGCATTTCGCCAAGTCAATACGTATGGGGATTGTATTGAAGCATGGAGCAACAAGACGATCTAGCCCAGGAAGTCCCAGGGTCCGACCGCTGACAACATTGCCGAAACATAGATCCTTAACGTCGAGTGCAGATCCGAGTACCTTTGACCAGGCGGCTTGGAACACAGTAAGGGGAGTGGCATTATGTCTTCGACAAAACGTATCCACCTTAGGCCTGAGACCTGTGAGGTCTTTGGATATGACTTGGGTGGAGTGAGGTCCAGCGGTTGGCTTTGGACGTGATGGCATTGGTTGAAAATCCTCGAACCTCTCTTTCCAGAACTGCAAAGCCTCTGTACTGTTTTGAGCCTGCATCTCCAGTAGATATGAGTCTACGGTAGGCGCAGGTTGCAATTCTTCACATTGATAAAGCGCTTCAGCTTCATTCAGGACAACTTCCATGGACAGTCCATCGTAGATTGCGTGGTGCATGTGCAGAGTCAGAGTGGCAGGTGAAGATGCTGTCTGCACCTCAATCATGAATGGCTCGGACATAGTCATCTTCAGCTGCTGACTGGTACCAGGGATAGAAACCCAAGGTAGCGTCTTGGACGGGAGAATCACCTGGACAAATGGGTGCGAAAGGGCGTCAGTTGCAACAAAACACGTTCGCAGAATCTCATGTCGCTCCATGAGCTTCTCCCATGCCATCTTTAGTCGCTCAACATCTCCATGAACATGGAAGACTGTTTTGTTTGCGTATGCATTAGGCCCCTTGGATAAAGTAGCAGAAAGCATGGCCTCTTGGAGAGGAGTGCACGGCAGGACTCGTTCTGCGCTTTGAGAGACTTTGTGGACGGATTGCATAACCTCGTCCGGAAGTAAAGCTGCATGCGAGCCATTCGTCATGCTATCGGTCTTTGGAGCCGCCTCAGAAAGAGCCCTGGCCAGTCGACCAGCAGATGCATGTTTTAGTATGGATGCAATGCTGACACGCTGACCCAATTGCTTCTCAATGGCTTTTGAGAACGAAATGGCGTTCAATGAATTAAGGCCCAAGGCGAAGAACGACGTTGACTTGGTGAAGTTATCAATGCTCGCATTCAGTGTGTCAGAAAGCGCTTCCATTAACTGGCTCTCCATGGGACTGCACTCTGTGTCTTCGTCAGAAGTATCGATGTTCCATGAGTAATGTGCAGCATTTAAGTTTGAAGTGTTCAACAAGTTCAGCAAAAGTCTCTTGTCTCGTTTCCCTTGCGAGGTGAACGGCAGTTTTGTAACAGGAATGAGCATCTCAGGAACCATATAAGATGGTAGAGAACTCCCAAGGCAACCAAACAGCCGGGAGATGATTTGGCGATCGCATTCCGCCACCTCCACCGTCTCTGCTGTTGAATGTGAGGACTGCAAAGTCCAGAAAGTTATCAATCTCTTTCCTACTCCAGGCGCATCTTGGACTACCGTAATGCAGTCCTTGACTACATCATCTTCGTGAACAATCGCATCTATCTCGCTAAGCTCAATGCGGTTTCCACGAATTTTGACCTGGTCATCCATACGTCCTGCGATGAGCAACGTGCCATCGTGAAGGATCCGACCCGTGTCCCCGCTACGATATAGACGGCCGTAAACTGCATGATGGGTGATCTTGGACAGATTGAGGTCCTCCCGGCCTAGATATCCGCGGAAGACTTGTTCACCGCCAAAAGCGAACTCGCCAAGGGCGCCTTGTGGGAGCATGGACAACTCATCATCGTATGAAATGACAAAAGCTGAAGTGTTCTGAAGAGGAGGACCAATTGCACCGAGAACTTCGTCTGGCTTCATGTCCATGTTCACCGTGCAAATGTTTGTCGTTTCTGAAGGGCCATAGCCTTGATGCAGTCCATGACCTGCCCATTTCCGTTTGACTACTTCTGTTACGCCCTCTCCCGCTGTCACTAGAAAACGTACACCTGGCACATTCTCGGGATCCACGAGAGCTGCAGTTGTGGGTGTAAGGGAAAGATGGGTGATGCCAAGCTGGCGAATTCCAAGCTCCAAATCATGGTAGATCTCCTCCTTGGTTGCTGAACAAAGGCTCATCCCAGTGGTCAAAGCAAAGAAGATTTCAAAGACGCTGACATCAAAAGCTTGTGAGCATGCCTGAAGTAGACGGTCTCCAGCATAGACCTTGTAGACCTTTGCTAGAACTGCAAGGTTGCCGGCCAGATTGCTGCGGGTGACAGTAACGCCTTTTGGCTGGCCAGTGCCTGTGAATATTAGCATTCATGCCCACCCGATGCAACCAACTTACTGCCAGACGTGAAAATTGTATAAGCAGGGTGAGACCCTGCCACTTCAACGTTAGGACATAGCTCCAATTGTGCTTCGGTGTTGACTTTGTCCAGATTGATCACCTGATCATTTGGCAGGAGCTCGAACAAATGAGTGCTCCCGTCATCGCATAATGTTAACTTGACACTTGCTTGGTCCATGATCCTCTGAATTCGACCTTGCGGCGTATCAGGCGTTAAGGGAAGATATCCTCCTCCAGCTTTGACGACAGCCAAGATGGAGATGTAGAGATCAAGTGACTTGTCCATGCAAATGCAAACCAAATCGCCAGGCTGCACTCCCTTGGAACACAGAAAATTGGCAAGCCTGTTGCTGTACTTGCTGAGTTGTGAGTATGCCATCTCTGAAGTCGAGAGCCCATCTTCTCGAATTTTAGAGGCAAAAATCAGAGCTGTAGAGTCGGCGTGCTTTTTGGCGACGTTTTCGAGGGTGGCTGTTAGACCTTCCGATGGTGCACACGATACTGGGTCTGGGTTTGAAATTGACAGCAAGTTGGTGTCCAGACCATTGAGTAGACGAGAAACGGGCTGCGTCGTGTGGCCTATAATGCTCTTGACAACGCTTGTAAGTTGTTGCAACAATGTAGAGACTTGCTGCTTTGGCAGGATATCTGGACGATATGTTGCGCGAGCTTGCACGCCATAATCCTGAGGTTTGAATTCCAGGACCAAGCTGAATTCGTTTTTATCAGACGACTCAACTTCCTCTACCAAAGGTCCAGCCTCAGCAACTGTACTCTCCTGCCAAATGACCAGTGAGTCGAAGAGCGGCTGTTGCGGATCGCAACCGCAAGCTTCCCTAATTTTGGCCAGAGGCACGATTGAATTCTTCTGAATAGCACGATTGCCTTCATGTGCCATCAAAAGGAGCTCTGACACATTGCGTACGGTTGAAATATCCATTCGAAAAGGCAATGTGGCAAGACAGGGTCCAAAGATCCCTTCAATGCCAGCCACGGGCACATGTCGTCCAGAGAAGACGGTCCCAAAAATCACGTCAGGACTGCCACTATACGATGCCAGTAGCCAGGCCCAGGCAGTCTGGAAAACTGCGGGTAGACTGTAGCCTTGTGATCTGGCATCCTCTCTGCAGGTTGCAATGTCGAGAGGGATATCACACTGCTCCATCTTGCTGGGCAGACGTGGCAATTGCCGGGCAGAAAGGTGTGGCAAGGGGGTAAGCGTGAAATCTTGCAGGTACTCTCGCCAAAACTGAAGTGTGTCCTCCACAGGCATTGAAGAACTTTGGTTGAGATAGTACCTTGCATAGTCGCCATATTGAGTTGGGTTGTCAAGTGCTTGATCACTCAGTAGCATTTCGAGTTCCCACTTAAACACATCCATAGACCATTGATCGTATAGAGCGTGATGGATCCTCACAAGGAGAAGCAAGCAGTCCGAGGAATCAACAATTTGGAAGGCACAGAGATTCAGAGTTTCATCTTCTTGGCGTATTGAGAACTCGCAATCCAAAGCTTTGGTAACTTTGATTTGTCCTGGGCTCAGTGATTTCCACACCAAGACATGCGGCGTGAAGAGGTCATCTCCAGCCTGAATAATGCCTGACCGGAGCAATTCATGCCGCAGGGAAAGACGCTGAACAGCATCATGAAGTTGATGTACCGTGCATTGGCGGTCAACCTCGAGTAAAACCCAATTGCAATACATGCTTGAGTCTTTCAAGGTCTCAGCAAACATTGATGTCTGGACAGGCGTGCACGGATAGGCCGACTCAATGCTCTTGCGCTGCGTTGCAGACAGGAATGATGGCAAATTCATTTCAGGTGGAGCTGGACAGAAGGCTGGTGGATGTTCATGCTGGCTTTTTTGCAGACATTTTGCAAGGCGTGCTACAGTATTGGCCTCTAGCAGCTCAGTGGCATTGAGTAAAGGATAGCCAACTCTTCGCAGCTGCGCAGCTAGACGTATTGCTGACAAAGAGTCTAACGAAAGAACCGGACCTTGACCTGAGTTTTTTATCACTCCAGCCATCAAACTGTCAATCTTCTGCGCTAAACTTGCAGTCAATGGATCGGTGTTCCTCTTAACGTGACGCCTCTGCTGTAAATCGGCGTAGAGGAGCTCAAGGGCCTTACGATCCACTTTTGCAGATGGCAGATAAGGCACTTCCGGGATAAAGACGATGTCAGTGGGCACCATAAAAGCAGGTAGCCACCTTCTGCAGGAAGTGATGATGTGATTCGCAGTGACGAATTCATCATCCCTGACACAAAACGTAACGAGAGTGCCTCCAACAACGTGGGCAACAGCGTTTTGGCATCCCGATGTTTGAGCAGCAGCATATTCGACCTCACCGAGTTCTACACGCTACCGGTCATCAGAAAGATGTCTTGCAGGCTTGCTATAAACTTACCTGACCACGCAGTTTCACCTGGGCGTCCATACGGCCTCTATATTCTATCTTCCCATCTGGGGTCATTACAGCTCGATCACCCGTACGGTAAAGCCGTCCATATTCCGGATGAAGCACAAAAGCAGATTGGGTTTGCTCAGGTCGATTCAAGTAACCAGTCGCCAATTGGTGCCCACCAACGGCCAGCTCGCCCTCGTCACCCAGTGACACGATTTCCGGAGCTTCGCCGGCCGATGAAGGCCCTGAAGGCTTGACTATGAATGCCGATACGGTGGTTAAAGGAAAGCCTATGTTGCTCACGGGCATGTATTTGGCAGAAGCTGGTTGCAAAGTGCAGTGAATAGTCGCTTCTGTAGGACCATACATGGCGTAGAGCAGGCTTGGCTGGGACTCGTCTCCCCCGAATTCCTCCACCACGTCCTTCTTCAACGTCTCGCCGATCGTGAGTAGCAATTTGAGAGAAGGAACGCTGGCGCGGCTTCGCAACAGACTGCTCGCTACGGATGGCGTAAGTTCGGCAGCGTCTATGTTTAATGCATTGATGGCTCCTGGGAGATCGTTCAACAGCCGTCTACGGTCGCAGCTGACCAGTGTACATCCTCTATAAAGAGGAAAGAATATCTCGAACACTGAGACATCGAAGGTGGGATTTGCAAATTGCAAGAAGCGTGAGAATGGCGGAATGTGTTCATCGTGTGCCAACAATGCCTGGGTGGCCGCCGAGTGGGAAATAACTACACCTTTCTGGGCAGAGGTCAGGAACACTCATTGAGCACTGGAAGAACATACCGGTTTGCCTGTCGTTCCAGATGTAAACCTACGCTACAGTCAGTAAGAAGTGCAATTGCCGAAGGTTGACACCTACATCACATAGGCCGCATCTGAGGGCTTCACGGATAGCATGGGTGCGTGGTCTGAGGCACCGAGCACGGAAACGTTCACACTGATCACTTCTACATCTTCCAGTGGAGGAAGCTGAGACCTCACACAGAGGACAGTGAGCAAGACTCGAGCTCCAATGTCTTCCAAAATGAAACGGAGCCTTTCCTCTGGAACATCGAGGACAATGGGGCAAAAGGCCCCCCCAGCTTTCAGTATAGCGAGCTGCGATACATAGAGCTCTAGACTTTGGGGGATATAGCACGGAACGATGAGGGGGCCATCGACTTTGCCGTTGGCGGAGACCAAGGTGTGTAATCTCTGCGCCAACGAGTTGGAAATGGCGTGCAATTGCTCATACGTGAGTCGCTCGCATATTCCTGCGCTTGATTGATGCTCAATAGCAGCACTGCCGTCTTTGGAAGTTTGAGCAACAAGATTTTGGAGTAGCTGTGGTCCTGGTAGTCGCTGGGGATCACAATTCAAGATTGACATGTCGTCGACAGGCTTCAAACGTGTCATTGAAGGATTGACAGGTGTCAAAAACAGCACTAAAAGACGAGACTACAGTGTACAAAGGTGAGCGACTGGGGCCGCCGATTATGCCGACTCAGGGCGGCATTGAACGTTGAGCTGTAACCGAGCCGGTAACGACGAAGGTTACGCCTCGCGCCAGGTGGTGCAGTCCACAAGCAAACAATTCATGCATTGTATGACTTGTGCATTGTGTCGAGACATCCAGCCGAAGCCGGAGGGACTGTGCGTCCGGTTGAGTTTCGCGGGGCGCGGATTTTCATATCAGATCGAGCCAATCTCTCGATCAGATAAATGCATCTTATCTGATGACCTCACCCCGCGTCCAATCACGTTCGCACCTTCCTCAGACACCTTGCCAGGGTCAAGATGAAGGCACTGCGTGAGTTCCACCGGGACAAAGTCTGTCTCCGTGAATCAATCTGTCCGAGTTCTCCCGTACTGCATGAGCACATTCTCCGCGTCCCACGAGTCGCCGAGGATCATTGTAATGGAGCCCGTTTCGGCAGTCTCAGTTACCGTGTTCTTCGTGCAGTGGAGCGTATTCACGGTAAGTGAATTTCAGTTACTCTTTTTCTTTTTTTTTCTCTGCTTGAGTTGAGTTGAATTGAGTGACTGCTGTCTCATGAATCAGCGCACGACCTTGTGGGCCTTTTGAGTGTCGAATACCACTCGCTATACTGAGTAATTCGAACCTGGTGACAGAGAGGAATTGGTCCGCTGCCAACACGCCACCGTCCCTACTGAACAAAACGATCCTATGATGTCCGAACCACAATCAGATCTCACCCACCTAGGACAGGATGTATTCCAAAGCACCAAGTTGGACCAGGCACCTACTAGCAAACTTCCAACCCCAACGACAGTCGTAACTAGCAGAATATGTCGCCAGGTTTTTGGAACCAACCCTTTCAAATCATCTTTCCTTGGACTCTTTCGTGTCCTGGACAGCAGATGGGACCAGGTCATGGGAGGCTTGGGTGTCATTTGTGCAATTGCAGCAGGCATACCTCTACCTATAATCGGTGCAATCTTTGGGAAACTCATCAGCCATTTTCCACCAACTGAGTCGCACGTCACGGCTTACATATCCCGTTTACTTGGCTTGGCGTGTGCGTATTTCGTTGCTACACTGCTATACACGACTGCCTTTGGGATTGTGGGTGAAAAGGCATCCATTTGCATGCGCAAGGAATTGCTAGATTCTTTGCTCCATTTGGATCAAGTGTACATTGATACTCATGGCCTTGATATCAATTCACTGTTAACGGAGAAGATTGACGATATTCACGCCGGTTTCTCTGAAAAGTTTGGCATCTTCATACAATCAATATCCTACTTTGTGGCAGCTCTCATCGTCGGCTTTACGCTCAACGCACAGCTAACGGGCATCATCCTCGTTTGTATCGGAGTAACCTTGACTATAAGTAAGTATCGATCCATTGGAAGCGTTCACATTGTCTAACAGCATTCAAGCAATATCTACCACTTCAAGATTGACTGCAAAAAGCGGCAAGCGGGCTACAGAGCACGATGAGGCTGCCAACACACTCGTTGAGAGCGCTCTCCGAGCGGTCAGGATTGTACAGGGATTTGATATGACCCAGAGACTTTGTGCCAAGCATGAAAGTTCCATACATGAAGTTCTCAAAGCCAAAACAATAAAGACAATCTTTGCAAGCATCCAAGTCGCGATGATCTTCTTCATTGCTTACGCTATCAATGCATTGGCCTTCTATATCGGCAGTAAGATGGCATTCAGTCACAAGCAAGGGGGCAATGCGGGGACTGTTTTTGCAGTAGTACTTATCATTCTTGATAGTTCTCTGGTGGTTGCCCAGTTTGCGCCTTTCTTGGAGATCTTTGCAAAGGCAGCCTCAGCCGCTGAGACAATTGAGGATCTCCGTGACGCCCGATCAGACGAATTTGGGTCACGTTCTGTTTCAGAGAAGCCAGCCCACATTGACCTCAAATCACGAGCGATTAAATTCATGGGTGTTGGCTTTTCATATCCGTCCAGACCGACTGTCAAGGTCTTGACCGGCTTGGAAATAACAATACAGCCACGTTCTTTCACTGGAATTGTTGGGACTTCTGGAAGTGGGAAGAGTACTATAATCTCTATTCTGACCGGCATCTACCCCTACTCTGGCAGCATACTCGTGGGCGATCAAGAACTTCGGGATCTTGATGCATCCGATCTCCGCAGACAAATGGCTGTGGTTGAACAAGAGGCTGTTCTGCTTCCCGGTACCATCTACGAAAACATATGCCTTGGCCTGAGTGATATAAATGTATCCAAAGAAGAAGTAGAGTTAAGATGTCTCGCTGCTGCCGAACAAGCGAACGTTGACTTCTTGAATACACTGCCTCAGGGTATACATACAGTCATTGGCGATGGTATTCAGCTCTCGGGAGGACAACGGCAGCGCATCTCGCTAGCACGAGCTCTAATCAGAGACCCTGCCATACTGATCCTAGACGAACCGACTTCCTCACTGGATGCACACAGTGAAGTGACGGTCATTGAAGCGGTCAAGCGAGCCTCTGCCCGGGGAATCGCTGTGATAATGGTGGCCCATCGGTTGTCGACAATCACAGAGGCTGACCAGATTGTCGTAGTCGATGAGGGAAGCGTTATCGAAAGCGGCAGTCCACGGGAGTTGGCTAATGCCGATGGGGTTTTCAAGAGCATGCTCAGTATCTCAATGACCGACGTAGAGGATAGTCCCTCGAACCCGAAGTCAACGGAGACACTCACCGAGGCTCTAGACGAAGAGGATATCGCTGCGAGTCTTGTACAGAGTGAGTACAACGCATCACTCAAGCATAGTCGCAGAAGGTCCAAATGGACAAGAGCGTGTGCCGACCTCCTAGTTGGTCCAAACATCTGGCGCATCATCATAGGATCTCTTGGTGCTATAGCCTGCGGTGGTCTCTTACTAGGGGAAGCAATCATCTTTGGGAATCTAGTTGACCTTTTGAACAACGGCCTGCAGGAGCCTGACTTTCGACAACGGGCCAATTTCTTCTGCTACATGTTCTTAGTTCTGGCATTCGTGGCGCTTTTTGCTTGGATGACTAGCGGCATTGCGTTTGGCATGTCAGCTAACCAGTCCATCGCCAAGATACGGTTGATGCTCTTTGAGCATCTGCTTAACATGGACCTTGGCTGGCACTGCAGTAAGGGAAGGTCGACTGGACAGCTCATGAGTGTCTTTACCAAAGAGAGCGGTGATCTCAGTTGCCTGTCTGGGCCGGCTCTGGCCACAATCGTCACTACGTCTGTTTCCGTTTGCGGGGGTATCATTCTTGCCCTCTGTATCACGTGGAGGATCTCGGTGGTGTTGCTTGTGGCGGTGCCAGTGATGCTTTTGGCCGGCTTCACCAGAATCCGTGTTTTGGCCAGCGCAGACAACCATCGTCGAGCTGCTTACAGACAAGCAACCGAGTTTGCTACAGAGGCGTGTCGAGCTCGCAAAACGGTTAAAACATTCAGCATGCAGGACCGAATATTGGCAAGGTACGATGCATGGCTTCATGAGTCCTACAAGAAAGGTCGCGTGTTTACAGCGACTGCGAATGCTCTTATGGCGCTTGCATTTACCGTCACCTACTTTGTATATGCTCTGGCTTATTGGTGGGGATCGAAAAAGGTCCGTGGAGGGCACGCAACAGGCAAGCAATTCTTCACCATACTACCAGCACTACTCTCCTCTGCTCAGTCTGCCGGTCAACTATTCAGTCTAAGTCCAGAGATTGCCCGAGCAAAGGCTGCCGCCACGCGAATCTTCGAGCTCTTGAGTGAGCGGCCGAGCATCCTACATGGCATAGCAAGTAATCACACCTCTCAGGGTAACGTGGAGCAAGACATCAAACTTTCCTTGGAGAATGTCAGTTTCGCCTATCACAAGAGAGGCCGGACAATACTTTCAGATGTCAGTCTTCAAGTTCCGGCGGGAAGCACTGTTGCGCTGGTGGGACCGTCTGGAGCAGGAAAGAGTTCAGCCCTCGCACTCCTTGAGCGCTTTTACGACCCATTTGCTGGCAGCATCAAGCTGGATGGAGTAGACATATCCGATTTGGATGTCAGACAATTACGCAGTCGACTGGGACTGGTTTCCCAGGATTCAGATCTAATGCCTGGAACCATTGCGGATAACATCAAACTTGGTGCCTGTCCAGGGCAGGAAGTATCGGACAAGGAGGTTCAAGACGTATGTCAGCAATGTGGCATCCATGAATTTATCATGAGCTTGCCAGACAAGTACAATACGTTCTGTGGACTCAACAGCTCGATCAACCTGTCGGTTGGCCAGGCAAGGAGAGTGGCCCTTGCAAGAGCTCTCATACGAAAGCCCGAGATTCTACTATTGGATGAAGTGACGAGTGCCTTGGACGTGCAAAGCGAGCGACAGGTACAGCTATCTTTGGCAGCAGCAGCAAGCAATGGACGCACAACGATTGTTGTTGCACATCGACTGGCTAGCATAAAGAACTCGGACAAGATTTTCGTCTTTGAGGGAGGGAAAGTGGTGGAATCAGGAACACATGCAGAGTTGATGGAACTTGGAGGACTATACAGTAGCATGGCAAAGGCGCAAAAGGTTCAATAGCCCTGGAAAATAGACACGTAACTATATCGTCATCATTCACCGAATAAAAATTTCCTCATACCGGTCATGATTGACAGGAGGCTCGGCATTGGCTCGGCGTAGACAATCTGATAAAAGGATCAGATAACTCTAATTAGACGACACTGCATTGGGGTGGACGCGCGGCACAGATGGAACCATGATCGGGGTTCCACACCGCCACCCAGTCCCCATGAGTAAAATTGCAAGGCGCGTGCGCCTGAGTTGGGCAAGGGCCATGTTGTTTAACTATCATAACATGCGTCTATCCGGGCGCGGCCTACCGGCCTATAGCGTTTTTAGTACTTCTTGTTTCCCAGTTGCTTTCTTTTGAGTCCTGACAATGCACAATCACGAGGAAAGTGCTGTTACCATTGGCGAGTTGGCGGATGGGAAGGGTCAACTTCAAGACCAAGAGGTCAACGATGCATGCACCAACGGCGACGTTCATGCCCCATCCAACGGGCACGCCAACGGCCAAGCACACGTCCATGAGAATGGTAGCAAGGCTCTAACGAATGGTGGGTTCCATTCAGTCCTGTCCCGGTTCGACAACAGTCAAGTCCATGACCTCGTCTGTGTCGGGTTTGGCCCGGCTTCGCTTGCCATTGCAGTTGCTCTGCACGATGCACTGATTGAAGGGAGCCTG
Source organism: Piedraia hortae CBS 480.64 (assembly GCA_010093745.1). Lineage (NCBI taxonomy): Eukaryota > Fungi > Ascomycota > Dothideomycetes > Capnodiales > Piedraiaceae > Piedraia > Piedraia hortae. The sequence goes on from MU005987.1 coordinate 144,562, forward strand.
GTCACCAGCAAGCCCAAAGTGCGGTTTCTTGAGCGTCAGCCACAGTTTCAATGGCATGCGGGAATGCTGATTCCCGGAGCCAAGATGCAGATCTCATTCATCAAGGATATGGCTACTTTGCGCAATCCCCGTAGCCATTTTACCTTTTTGAATTACCTCCATGAGAAAGACAGACTTGTGTCATTTACAAACCTGGGTACTTTTCTCCCTCTGCGCAGGGAATATGAGGACTACATGCGCTGGTGCGCGGAGCCTTTTGGGGAAGTGGTTGACTATGACCGACAGGTGCAGTCTGTCACAGCCGGAGAGACTGATGCTGAGTCTGGAGTCATCAAGAATTTCCGAGTTATCTCTTCTGACTCTTGGGGTAAGACATATACCCTTTACGCCAGCCATATTGTCATCGCCGCAGGCGGCAAACCAAATATCCCCAAAGGCATCCCAACAAACCACCCACGTATCATCCATTCATCTCAGTACGTCACCAACATAGACAGCCTTTTCGCTCCGGAGAACCATCCAAAGACGATAGCCGTGGTAGGCGCAGGTCAAAGCGCAGCAGAAGTCTTCCAAGACCTCCCTCACCGCTTCCCAGACTCCAAAAGCGTCCTCATCATCCGCGGAGCATCCCTCCGTCCAAGCGACGACTCCCCCTTCGTCAACGAAATCTTCAATCCCGAGCACGTCGACGAAATTTTCTCCCAAGACGCGGACCTCCGCAACGAGGAGCTAGTTCGCGACAGGGGAACAAACTACTCCGTCGTCCGTCTGGAACTGCTAGAGGAGATTTACAATACCCTCTACTCGTTTCGGATACAGTATCCTGATGAAAAGAACTGGCCGCAACGTATCTTTCCGCGGAGGGAGGTCGTAGGGTGTTGTGATATTGACGGTGCGGTGGAGTTGACGCTACGTGATCGTAGTGGGCGTAAGGCTGATGAAAGATTGAAAGCGGACCTTGTCGTCGTGGCGAGCGGCTATGTTAGGGACTCACATGTTGATCTCCTCGCGGACCTGAGCCATGTAATGCCCAAGGGAGGGTGGAAGGTGAAGAGAGATTACTCTGTGGATTTTGTGCCCGACACGGTCGACGAGAAGTCAAACATCTGGCTGCAGGGCTGCAATGAACAGACTCACGGGCTTTCGGACACGTTGTTGTCGATCCTAGCGGTTAGAGCAGGAGAGGTGGTTGGAAGCATTTTCGGATGAAGACATGAGTTGGATACATATAGGGAGTTGAAAAGCAGAGATTTTAAGGATGTTAAATGTATCAAGCATGCAAAGGGTATTTTCTTCCCGCTTTTATAAATCACCCCCGGTCCAGCTGTGCTAAGACGCCAAGGATGGCGGCGCCGCTATTGACTTCATCGTCGCCTCGGCCTCGGACGCCTCTGCTTGCGCTACGTTCTTTCCGCTCCCTGGCCCTTTGGGCACGCGCTTCGGCTTCCTGCTGCTCCTCCTCGGCGGCCTTTTGGGCTCGTTCATAGGCAAGCCGCAGCGCCTCATCTTCGGGTCGTAGACCCTCTTCCTGCTGCGGACGGGCTTCGTCATCTTCGTCATCGCTGACAGGAGACGATTCCGAATTACCCGGCTCGGGAGACTTCATGACACGCTCAGGCATCGGAGTGCCGTTGTCCGGACTGGTATCGGGCGAGCGCATGTCCATGTAGCCAATGGCCTCGGCGACCTTTTGGGCTTCAGCCTCGGGGTCTCCGCTCATGTCGCTGAGAGCGGTATAGCCAGCTGATCCAGGCATGAGACTCATACGGTTGTTATGGTCTAGTAGATGTCCGCCTCCGCCTGCCGCGGCGTCTTCGGTCTTGTCTAGAATGTCGCGGTAGCCCTGCCGGTCGCGGTTGAGCAGCCGCTTCCGCTTCTTGGCATCGCGCTTCTTGCTCGGTCGCACGACGATGACCGGCACAGGTGAATACTGCAGACAATACTTGCTGATGCTGCCACTAGTCAGCAGTCCCTGGTATCCCGTCAGACTACGCCCTCGAGTGCCGACGACGAGGATTGCCGGCTCGTATATGCGGATCATCTGCTGTATGGTGTCGTGCACCTTGCCGATGCTGAACTCCAGCACTAGGCTGATGGCCTTGTCCTGGCTGTTCTTCTTCTCAATCGCCTCCAGGAATCGCAAGGCCTCGGCTCGGTAGCCCTCCTCGCCGTTGCCGCCCGCCCACTTTGTCGCTTCCCGGCTGTCCTTTTCCACCACGCGCAAACACACAATCTCGTCGCCGTCATCGACCAGCTCGTCAATCAGCCATTCCAGCGCCGTGTCGGAGTATTCATTGGTGTCGGTTCCGCAGAGGAAGGTGCGGCTGCGCTTGGTGTACGAGTAGTCGCGGTGCTTGCGGTTCAACGTGAGGCTGAAGTTGCTGGCAGCGGGGTTGCGGAACGTGTCGAAGCTGACACTCGGGCGGAACGTTGGCGGCGGTGGGGGACTAACGTTTCTCCGGCTACCGCTGGTACTGGCTTTGCTGAGACTTGGTGCCTTGGCGGTGTTGCTGCCGTCGACAGCGGGCGCAAACTGAACACTTGGCCGACGGCCATCTTCGGCCTCAGACGCTCTTGTAGAAGACTTTTCAAGAATGCCTGAAGGAAGCATTTTGGCAGTTTACGGACTGTTCTAGAATCCTAAGCAAACCGCACTGCCCCGCAAATATTAGTCAGCGAGTTTGGTCAGTGACGTTGGGTGAGGATCCACAGAGCTAGCCACTTCAGGCCTAGCCCAGTCCAACCCCGCAGAGATCCTGCACTAGTGCTCGGCAAGTGCCGACGTCAGCCCTGAGCCGCGGCGTCACATGGTCCGTTCGCACGAATCAACCACGGCGGAAATGTCAACCAGCCCCCAATGGACCATGGCTCTGAGATCAGAAGTTTCAACCATGCGCCTCCAGCTGCGCTCCTTCTGTCATCCATACCACTGCTGCTGACCTTGGTAGCCACGGCGGCCATTGCACAGCAGCGCATTTTTCCAGTTTTGTCGACCCAAGATCCTTCGGCTTTTCGCCTCCCAGTCTTCCACGATGAAGCACCCAAGGCCCCGTGGAGACGACCATCGGCACGCAAACTGGCGAGACTCGTTTTCTCCTCCAGCCTTGGCCTCAGCACCGTTTTGATCGAACTGCTTCTCTGCGAAATCACAAACACGCTCCACCCAGCTGCGCGAGAGGTTGCTTTACGACTAGTTCTGAAGAGTCTGCTGGTCTTGAGTATTGTACTGACTCCGGCTCTGGAAATCCATAGTTTTGCCGAGATCGTCTGGGGCATGTCCTCAGACACCAGCACTCAGAGAACCAAAAGGTGGCTGAGACTTGTTTCTGAATCCTCTCTAGTCGTCGCTTGGCTGCTCGTGTTTTGGTATATTCCCCAGGCGGCCATCTTGCGCCACGTAGTCCGCAACTCTGAGCACGATGAGTATGCCTTCGCAGAGGCCTGTCTCGAGCGGGTGGGCGTTATTGGAATTTGCCTCATGGCGTGTTTAGCCGGATTCGCCGCCGTTTCGTCCCTGTGGCAAACGTTTGGAGTGCGCCATCCACCGGTGCGAGATGAGGATATTGCCCGCAAAGAAGCGGGTCTCAAGGCCACTGACGAGATGCTCAATGTCAAGCAAAGCCGATTGCGTGCGTTGCAGTCACGTCTTGCTGACCCCAATGCCCCAACTCCCAGTCTTCTGGGCCGCGTAATTGGCTCAGTCAAGGGAGATGCGGCTGAAGTGAAGAGCCTCAAGATGGAAGTCGAAGGTCTGGAAACCATGAGATACACGCTGACCTCGTCTCTTTCCGCATTGAAAACCCGTCATTCCGAACAACAACGCGCTAAAACAAGCCTGGGCAAAGCCGTCCAGGTGACAAACTCCCTGTTTGCCGTTTACTGCGCCTACCGCATCTGCGCCACGTCAATATCTGGTATCCGGCGCTGGTTACATCCCTCTCACACCTACACAAGCAGCACCGACCCCATCAACAATTTCCTCGCCCTTCTCACTACTCACCTCAACTCCAACCTCGACCGTGCGGCGTGGTCCCGTCAAATCTCATTCCTCCTCGCCGGCGTCATGCTCTCGGCTTCCTTCAACGCCGTCCTCCAGACTTTCCGTCTCTTTGCCCGGTTCGCTCCCGCCTGGCTCAAACGCACCCAATCCTCCAGTCTCTCGCTTGTCATCAGTCAAATTGTCGGCACCTATGTTATCTCCTCGGCCCTCCTACTCCGTAGTAACCTCCCCGCTGACATGGGCGGTGCCATCTCCCAAGCCCTTGGCGCTCCGCTTGAGAAGAGGTTTGTGGAAGCTTGGTTCGAGTACTGGTTTCTTGTCGCTGTGGGTTTGACTGCGGTGGGGATTTGGATAGGAAGGAAATTGAATGGTGATGATGATGATGATGATAATGAGGGGAAGGAAGTGTAATGTATACTGACATGGGAGCTTTGATGTGCATGTCTTTTCTTTCTGTGCGAGTCGTCATGAACATGCAGGGCATGGAAATGGACTTGTTTGGGTGCAGTATCTAGATGCTGTTGCCATTTATCAAGGAATATTTCATTATTCCCACAAAGTAGTTCATAACAGGCCAGAACAGACTATCTGTCGGCAAATTGGGTGGACACTGGGCAATAAGCTTGGCAGTACAAAATAGTCTACTTCTCACCACCACGTCCACCAACCTTGACCAACGCTTTCATCTGTTCCTCACAAATCCGAACATCCACCGCCTCAAGCTTCTTCTTCTGAGTCGGAGGATCCATCCAACCCCTTTTAACGAGAAAAGCAAGATACCTACCCACAGCCTCTACCGTGACACCTTGAGGCGTCTCCGCCGTCTTATCCTTGGCTAGAACGCATTGCGCGTTACGATCATCAAGGTCCGGAGCACGCATAGATCCTGGGAGGTCAGTAGAGGCCATATGGTAAAGCCCCAGGAGGGCAAAATTGTTCCCCGAATCTTCTGCTTCGACATGCTTGATTAACTTCTCCCTCCAGACTTCATATGGCTCCGAAGGGATGGAGTATCCACATGCGTCTAGTGCGGAGAGGAATTTATCGCATGTCAACCTTGGATGGGCTTCGACATGGATAACGCTGCCTTTCGCTCCGTAAAAGGACGTGGCCATCACAAGGTGGGCAACATGCGTCACGGGCACCATGTTGATGGTGCTTGAAATAGCAGGTCGAGAGCCGATTTGCACACATCCCTTGAGCATGCGGATGAGGAAATCATCCGTGTTGCTGACGCCTGTACGTGGGTCACCTAGGATGTATCCCGACCGGATGATCATTGCGCTGAGACCGCGCTGGCATGCTTCGCGGATGATGTGTTCGGATACCCACTTCGTCTGGCCATAACCAGTGACTAGATCCTGACGACTGCCTTCGAGGTCGTCGCTTTCCAGAACTGGGGATGATTGGGAAAGATAGTGCTCAGAGTCCAAAGCGCTGGTTGAACTGATGTATACCAGTCGCTTTGGCGAGCCAACAGTGCAGAGGTTGATGCACTGCAACGTTGACAGTACGTTTGCTTTCTTGAGCTGTCCGTATGGCTCCAGCCAATGCACCCTGGCTCCGTTGTGGATGATTATATCCACGTTAGAGACCTTGTCCCAATCTGCTTGGCTCAAGCCTAGCCTCTCTTGCTCTAGGTTACCAGTGACGACCTCGAGCTTGCCATTGGTTACCCATTCGTCGTGCCACAGTCCATACGCTTGGCAGGTCGTCTTGATGCGATCCATGCCCTGCTCTGGAGATGAAGCCCGGACATGGGCATACACTACATTGGATGGGTCTCGCATTAGAGCGTCATGCATAATGTATGCACCGAGAAATCCAGTTGCACCAGTCAAAAGGATGCGGCCAGATGTACTGGCTGACGCGGTGGGCACATGTTCTGGGAGCTTCTTGATCTGTTCCGCAAGGTCATGCGAGTACAAAGCGGGCTGTTGCTCTTCGTCTCCACCAGCTACAGCATCTAAGCGTAGTCCAATGGGGTTGAGAGACCTTTCAATCATCCTGCTGATGCTTCTTAGCGTTGGCTGTCCGCTTGTCATGGCAGATATTGGGATGTTGGCACCCTCCCAGCGACGATTGATCTTTGGCAGAATCTGTACGCACATGATGCTGTCTCCACCTTGGTCGTAGAAAGACATGTCGCGCGGAATAGCTTCAGGCTGGGTGCGAAGATACCTTGCCCATAGCTTTGCAACTTCTTTTTCCGTCTCGGTCCAGGATCCATAATCCTCGGCATGGGACATTGCGCCCAGCAATTCTACTGCACTCGGGAAAGGCAGTGCACGTCGATCGACTTTGCCATTCGGCGTCAACGGCAGTCGCAGCATGGGAATGAACATTGTTGGCACCGCATACGCCGGAAGTCGCTTCTTGAGTTTTTCCCGCACATCGTTGGTGAGCAGTTTGAACACTTGCATTCGCTCTGGAATGCCCGTTTCTTCGCTCACCGATTCCCTCCTGCCGTTGTTGGCGATAGACTGCTGTTGCTTCTCAGCATACCACTCTCTCCAGCGCTGCATCTCTGGCACATAGTACGAAACGAGAATCTGCTCCTCTCTATAATCCCTCTTCACGAGAGTCACATTTTCACGGATAAGCGGGTGCTGGCTGAGATGAGTATCAATCTCGCCTAATTCGATACGGAAGCCTCGAATCTTGACTTGATCGTCAGCTCGTCCGACGCACTCGACATTGCCGTCTGCCATATACCGCCCAAGATCTCCCGACCGATACATACGGTCTCTGGGACCAAAGTAGAACCCTCGCCATGGCTCCGGTTCCGTAGCCGCTGCAGCCCGCTTCTTGTCCTCTTCCACCCACTTGTTCGGATCCACGAACCAGTTCTGCACAAACTTTTCAGCAGACTTCTCTGGGTCGCCCAGGTAGTGCTCTGCAAGACCAGCGGCGCGCACGTAAATCTCTCCAATCTCTCCGACCTCACACTGCCGGTTCTTATTCTCACGGTCAACAACAAGCAGCTGTACGTTGAGCATTCCCGTGCCCGCTGGAATAACATCGCCCATATTGTCTAGATAATGGGGGTCTTCATTGAGCGAGGGGATCTCGTAAAACGAAACAGCCCTCTGGGTTTCGGTTGTGCCGTACATGTTCTTGATCCGACAATTGGGAGCCAGCTGCTGCAGCCGACGACAATCACGCTTCAGCAAGACATCACCTACAAAGAAGGCTCCATGTAGGGATGTGATCTTTGGCTGTTCCGAGCCAAGCATAATCTGGCCCATGGCAGGCGTTAAATGGGTGACTGTGATCTTGTTATCGCTCGCCCACTTCGCCAGTGTGTCAAATGTGATTTGCTCAGCTGGGGGTACAATTAGGCTGGCCCCGAGGAACAATGGGGTGAAGATGTCTCGTTGGATGGGATCGTGTGCTATGCCACTTAACATGGAAAACCGGTCGTTCTCTGACAGGTTGAATCGCTTCGCCATCCATGGAAAATAGTATGCTAGCGAAAAGTGCCTTCCCTTGACACCCTTTGGCCTTCCCTCGGAGCCGGAAGTGAAGGATAGAGTGGGCGTGCTGTCCGGACCGACTACCACACCGGGCAGGCTTGCCTTTTTAGAGACATCCTCCGCGAAACAATCAGCACCAGACAGTACTCCTTGCAGTGTGCCATCGTCATTGAGTTTGAGTGCGGGTACTTCAGTCTTCAGATTGAGGTTGGTGTTGATATACTCCCATACGGATTGATCCAGAGGTTTGGCATTTGTGGCTTTTTCAAGGTTGACCAAAGCCCTCGGCTTGGCAACATCAAGGTAAATGATTTGACGATCCGGTGGATACTGAGGATCGATGGCACTGAATGCTGCACCGGCTTTCAATATTCCCATGACGGCAACAACGAGGTCGACGCCTCTGTGGGCGTATACTACCACCACTTCTCCTCTCTGAACACCATGGCGAACGAGGTGGTGGGCAAGGATATTGGATGCCTCATTGATGATACGATAGCTAAATACTCGTTCGAGTGAGCTTGACGATGCAGTTTCTACTACGCAGGTGCGCTCGGGAAACTTGGCCGCATTGGCTGCGAAAATCTCATGGATTGCGCCGATGTAGTCTGACCAATGTAAATTATGGGTTGGGTCTGGCCGAACTGTTTCCGCCATGTTATGTGTGGTTGTTTTTTACCTAGAAATTTGTTGTGGGCGCTGCATACAGTGCGACAGGGTTTTCACTTTCCGATCAAACAAACACACCGTACGTCACGGCACGGCACGGCACGGTACATACAAAAGACACATGGCGCGCAACACAGGATGACGGATGGGATGAACTTGTGTTCGGGATTTCCAACCATTCGGTCTTCGGTCTTCGGAATTCGGGGACAAAACATTCGGATATGGTTGTCTAATCCGAATGGTCGATAGTTCAGATCTACCGAATGTCAATCCACCTCAACCTCCATGCACTAGATGACATTGTGGGAAGGTACTTGTCCATTCGTGGGGAGACATTCCTTCCACTCGAGAATTTCCCCTCACGGATAAAAGTCAGGGTGCGTCGACGGTGTCTTGGGCAACACCATGACCCTGGGACGGCTGCAGGCAACTATTTTGCCGCAGTGCTCGATGTTTTGTGGAAGAATGTCACCCCCACAACGTTCACAAGAACGCCTGTGGACGAAGTAGCAAATTTCATAGCGTTCTGTCCAGGCCGACCCCCAAAATGAATAGAATCGTGTGCACAACAAGCCTGTCAGCTCGACCACGGAGCGGTCCATCAGCGAGCGAAGAATACACAACTAAATTGCGGGACCGTGATATCGCCACGACCAAATTATGTCTCCATCATGGACGCACATTGCAAGTTCGAGTTCTGGGGCATTCAAATCTACGCCGCAATCGACCAGTTCTTCCCACGTGTCATGTGGATATACGTCGGCATCTCCAGTCGCAGCGCTGTACCTGTTTCCAATCAATACATCTCAATGCTCGCTTCTGATGCTCTTCCTGGAAGGGAATTTGCGCGCGGTGGTCCAGGTCGTCCACCAAGTGATGGTCGACTACGTCAAGTGTGCATTCTGCCACGCTCCGAACCCCACCCCACCATCATCAACCTTTGTAAGGTCATCGTCCGTGTTCCAGCCCTCCAAGCCGGCGGAAGACTCGAGCGTTGAGGATCTGCGCGTCCAAGTACGATGCCTCCAGATCCCACTGGCGGGTAACGCCCAATTCACCTCGCCACAGGACCACGTGCCCTTTCCTTCACTGGCGACCACGCAGGATGCGCATCGCCAGCGGGCCTTACTCGTTCGGAATCGGCCACTGGGCCACCCTCGAAATCGTTCCAGATCGAGGTGACGAACTTTGACAGCCAGTACGTTTACCGCCACCACAAGAGAGACTGGATGTCTACAAAGCCAACAAAGCTGCACACTTGGCACCCAGGTATCGAAGAAGTCAAATTTGAGGGCAAAATGCCCCAATAGCGGGCGCGAAGACGAGAATACATGATCAACTACCTCATAAGCCTCTGCCCAGTCGAGGCGCTCCAAACCTGATTCAAGGAAGGAATGGGGCCAACAAAACTTTTTATGAGATTTGGAGAAGATGGCACTCCGGAAACTGTCGCACTTCCTCCTAGTCCCAAGAACGTAACCAGCATGTTCGTTGGTTAGAAGCCAAAGGGAAGTAGATACGAGGTTGCGGTTTGCTTCCCAGCTTTGGAGAGCCTTGCTATTGACGATGGAAGTAAGCGGTCTGACCTGTGTTGGAGGAGGTACGGGGGCTGTTATCTCACGAAAGTCACAAGTACTAGTAATGCAATAGATATTTACTACATAACCCCTTTGTGTGCTTATAATCGATCTCGCTTTGATGGGTAGCGCTTAGAGATAATAATCGGTGTCTCAAAGCTTGATGAGCGCAACTTGGACGGAGACGTGAAAGACGAGGATGGTTTTCCACCGCTGATGACTATTGACTTCCCTGGCATTGCCCATGCGAATCCTCAACGATTCCCGGTAGAGATTCTATTCCAGCTGATCTAAGAACAGCTGTGTTGCCGTGAAGGGGCCATAGTTCGTCTGCTTCAGTCTTTGCTGAATGTACTGGACTTTCGTATCAGGTTTGTCTGGCTTTCCGTTAGCACAGCCAATAACAGCAACATCACTTACCTTGTAAGTGTTGTCCACGAGAACCATGTTCGGGACTGGAATGGTTGGAAGTGACTTGTATGAAGGCATGATGACTTGAAATTGCGGTGTTAAGTCCAACAGGTTTTGATGCGGCCATCGCTGCCGCACTCAAACTTGCAATGAATGCTATGGCGCTATTCGTTGCAAAAGCGAAAAATAAGTCCGTTCGTACCATCTAGTGTACGGACGTATCCTTCACCTCTCCTAATTCCTATACTAATTGAAAGTATCCCCTTGAGGGAGATCTTTAGCCATTTTATGTTTTTGGTCTTGAATGATACACTCCTTGCAAGCGGCTGATTCAAACGTGCTTCCTCTTTCCGTGCTGGTACCAGCTGGGCTTCCACGGGTCCTGCTGGTTGACTGTGGCACGGTGAAGCTCTACATCTATGGCGCACAGTTTGTTTGTCCTGACACATCCGCACCATTCATCAGAGCGCTCCTTCCTGCAACTGTACCATTAAGCACCTCAGACCGTTTGTTTCTATTCAAGGAAGTAAGGCCCCTCAGCTCAGCCCTCTGAGAAGGAAAGCCCCGATCAAGAGTCCGCCAAGTCTGCGGACGCTCACGACATGTTTTCCATGTCCTTGTCAACCTCCACGAGTCACTCCGGCAGCATGCGAGTGCTCTATTATATGGCTCGCCTCCACATGCTCTTCGAGAGCTCGCTGTCTGATGTATTTTATAATCGCCCCTTCTAGAAGTTACACGTGCCCAACTATGATGCAATGAACGATTCACAAACGGGCGGGATCACTGTATCCTATTCAGTCTGCTACTCAAACAGGGCTATTCGCATCCGACTTTCCACAGCTGCAAGAGAGCGAGACATTCACTACGAACGAAGAGCAGCGGTCGGCCAATGCTGGCAAGACATCAGCAACACGTTCCCGGCCGTGACAGGGACTGACAGGGACTGAACAGCAAACGATGGTGGGTCTGTGGGCTGGCAGGGATCTCAGTGACGCAATTGGCTGGCCCGGTGGTGAACCCTTCCGTCGGGATATGCCGCGGCCACCGTCTGATTACGGTGGCTGGCCGTTTCATCGCACGAGCAAATCAGACACATGTAAACGGCGCATTCTTTCCTCTACATCGACATCATGCCTGGCAGCGACCGTCACAGTACGCGCAGCGGCCATTCGCACCGTAGCAGTCACTCGCGCAAGAGCAGCCATTCGCACCGTCGCCACCGCTCAGATAAAGACGAAGCGCGGACTCCAGACGTCGAAGAAGTGCGTCGCAAGCGGGCCGCATACTTCGATTCGCCGAGAAAAGAGCGTGATGAGGGCTCGGTTCGAACAAGATCGACAAAGAGTTCGCGCTCCGACGGCGAGAAGCGCAAACATCACCGAAGGAGCAGCCAAGACAAGGAACGTCGGCGCTCGGCAGACTACGTTTACGCCCCGAGGGAGGAGCGCAAGTTAAGCGGGCATCATGCGCGCAGCGTCAGCCTGTCTAACATCACCGAAGCCGAAGTCACGCCCGACGACAGCATTTCCGTGGTCGCGACACAACGCGCACGCGCTGCGCGGAAGCCGAGGCCCATGCCGCAGAAGCTACAGACGGTGGATGAAGAGCCCTCTCCTCGAAAACCAGCGAGACCTACCGGTTTCCTGGGGTTCTTTCGCCGCAATCCGCCACCTGAGCGTCCGGTACGCCTCGTGAGCTGCCTGACCTGCGGCGGCGACGATATTCCCGCACACAAGTCGGCAAAGCTCGAGTGTGGCCACCGAATGTGCCATCCCTGCCTGAAGCGAATCTTCGAGCTCTCCACAAAGGATCCAGCACATATGCCACCACGCTGCTGCGGCGACGCCCACATTCCTTTGAAGCATGTTGACAAACTGTTCGACACCAGGTTCAAGATGCTATGGAACAGAAAGTACCAGGAGTACCACACAGCGAACCGCGTGTATTGCTGCTCGCCACAGTGTGGGCAGTGGATCAGGCCCGTCCATTACCACCGCGACAGCCACGGACGCCAATATGCCCGCTGTCCACACTGCAAGACCAAGGTCTGTACCCTGTGCAACTCCAAATTGCATAAGGGCGACTGTCCCAAAGACCCTGAGATTGCCGCCCTTATTGCCCAGGCGAAGGAGCAAGGCTGGCAAAGGTGTTTCAATTGCCACTCTATTGTTGAGCTCAAGGAAGGTTGTAACCACATGACGTGCCGATGCAAAGCAGAGTTTTGTATGCTTTGCGGCACAAAGTGGAAAGGCTGTGACTGTCCCTGGTTCGATTATTCAACACTACCCGCTCCAGAGGGTGGGTTGCAGGGTCTATATCGCCGCTTCATGCCACAGCAACAGCCACGTGAGACGGTGAGAGTTTTGGACGAGGAGAGGGAGAGGCAAGAGCGTCTGGATGAGGAGCTTGCTCGACGACTTCAAGCCGCGGCACTGGAGCGAGACGCCGCCTCCCGCGCCAGAGCTCACAGACCAAATTCGTCTCCACGAGCCTCAGCACCTTCTGTCGCCCCTTCAGTCCGTGCACCGGGCCTGGAGACCTACGGCATCGGCAACGCGGCCCCTCATTTTATGAATGAAAATTTTGTACAGAGACAGGTTGCTATGAGCAGCGTGGGCGATGGGAACTTTGGTCGCCGTGGTGAGAGGACAAGCGCGAGAAGGAAGTCGCAGATGCCGAAGCAAAACGGAGGAGATAACGGGCTTGCTCCAAACTTTTTAGGTGATGAGAGCGTCTTGAATTTTGGCAGGAGAAGATAGATGGAATTCAGCCTGGCAAAGACAGGAAGGTCCAGTTTGGAAGAGGTTGACAGACCCATCCCAGAAAAGTCTGGAGAGGTTCAACTAGGATTGCATACCGGCCATCGAATTGGATGTCCATGCATTTTGTACAATAGGATGCCGCCTGTAATGTACCGGTACCAGTCACATTTTGGACGTCCAACGTAGTTTCTGAGACCTCACTCTTTAGTATGACCTGGATAGGTTGCCAGCACCAATGATCCTGAGTTCGTCTATGCACGGTACGAACTTCGGGCAATACACTGATGATGACTGCTATGACCCGTCAAACCATTAACGCCCACTCGGAGTTGTAAAATGATTACCAATGGCCGCGACCTTCGTAGCCACGATCGTATCCTCGGCCATCGCGATCGTCACGACGCGGGCTCGGGAAACGCCCGTACGGCTCTCTCCCACGTCCCGCTCCATATCTGTCATCCGGGGGTCCTCCACGGTATGGCGCTGGCGCACCGTACCGATCATCGCTGTACCTCCCACGCGCAGGCGGTGGGTAGTCGTCACCAGGTGGGGGACGGCGTGGCGGATAACGTTGGTCATGCGGATCATCATAATAGCCACGAGGGGGCGGGCTTCGACGCCGATAGTCGTCGCGACGCGGGCTGTATCCACGGAAAGGAGGGCGTCGATCAAGAAAATGATCGTCAGCCGGAGGACCACGGCCGCGACCGCGGTAGCTTGGCGAGCGAGAGCGAAAGCGTTCCCGAGGCCGCGGAATCTCAGCCTGAGGGTCCGAAATGCAATGCACCGTGGAGCCTCTAAACTCGGTTTTGTCGAGCTTCTCCACGGCGGCAGCAAGATCCCCCGCAGTTTCGTATTCCACAAAGCTGACTTGTCAGTCAAACCCAAAGTAAGGAATGTACTTACCCCTTGGCATTGCCATTATCATCACGCTCCCGGTTCACTTCACTATAGACGACATCAAGACCAGACTGGCGTGCAAAGTCTTTGAGGTCCTGCGCCAGTTAGCTTGGATCAGCCTGCCTCCTTTTAACTGACCTGCCAGCTGGTTTCAAACGGCAGTTCGGTGATCGTCATGCGGTGGGCTGTACGTCGCGGACGCGGAGCCATCCGAGGCTGGTCGCCGTACCCATCACGCGGGCGGTTGTTACCACCACGGGCGAACTGCACCACTAGGCGTTCACCCATAAATTCGGTTCCATCTGAACCGTTAGCCAATCCCTTTACGAGCCCGTCCTACTTACGAAAGGCTAACACGTCAGCATTTCGTTCATGATGCTTTAGGCGGCACTTACCTGGAACCACATCGCGTGCGTCCATTGCGTCCTTGTACTCGATAAAGCCGAAGCCATTCATGAGCTTTATCTCCGTGATCTCACCGGTGCCATGACTTTTGAAGTGCGTCTCGACATCGGCCTTGGTAGCTAATTACGGCCGTTAGCATTGGTCAGGCCAGATCCGGCTCCAGATCCAATAGAGATATGCGGTTAAAGAAATAGTCCACATCGTAGTATGATACCGGAGGTCCAGGATGTTATGGGATAATCAAGCGTACCATGGCGGGATAGATTCCCGAGATAAAGACGTGTTCCGCTTGAGCCACCTGGAGGCATATTGACTTTGGTTGGAGATTCCATCGATCCAGCTTTTGGTCCAGGCGATCCAGGGTGGGGCGGTGTAGAGGTGTGAGCGAGTGAGTGTGAGTGTGTGCATTCAAATCCCAACAGAACTAACCGGAAAAGGAGCACCACGTGACCTATAACCTAGCCGAATCGACAGGGGGTTAGCCGGCCGAAAGCATCAAGCACCATGTCACTTCCCACTGTAGTCCGATCAGCTGTTCGGAGCAGGGCTCCGCGGTTGCCAGCCGTTTCTTTCTGGCCAAGAGCATTGGGTACGGATGCGAGGCGGAAAGTTGTGCCGCGATGGGGAGAACCAGTGCCATCGGCAAGCAAGCCTAGCTTGCATGTAAGACACCTTGCAACAGAAGCTCCCTTCGATCCCACGACGGTTGAGCGTGAGTCGGACCAGGTAGATGTGTGCATAGTGGGTGGAGGTCCTTCTGGCTTGAGTGCGGCCATCCGCTTGAAGCAACTAGCCAATGAAGCGGGCAACGATGAATTTCGAGTGCTCGTTCTTGAAAAGGCTGGAGAATTAGGGGACCACATTGTATCAGGCAACGTGATCGAACCATCTGCTTTGAACAAGCTCATCCCTGGCTGGGACGATGCTGAAAACCCAGACGGTTTCAAATCAATCACGCCGGTGAAAAAGGACAAGATGCGGTTTTTGACAAGATCCAGCAGCATTCCCCTTCCCGGCCCGCCGCAGATGAACAACCACGGCAATTACATCATAAGCCTCAATCAACTGACCAAATGGCTAGGCGAACGGGCCGAAGCGGTAGGAGTCGAGATATATCCAGGGTTCGCCGCTTCGGAGGTGCTGTACAATCAGGACGGGTCGGTAAAGGGGGTTGCAACAAACGATCTTGGCATCGGCCGGGACGGCCGGCCAAAGGAGTCCTTTGAGCGTGGCATGGAGTTTCATGCACGGTGTACGCTGCTTGCTGAAGGCTGCCATGGCAGCTTGTCCAAAAAGTTGATCAAAAAGTTTGACTTACGAAGAGATAGTCAGCCGCAGACATATGGCCTGGGCATCAAAGAGGTCTGGGAAATTGATCCTTCCAAGTTCGAAAGCGGCTTGGTCTTGCATAGCTTGGGCTATCCGTTGCCAAAAGATACATATGGCGGAGGCTGGATGTATCACTTTGGTGACAATCTTGTTTCGATTGGGTTGGTGGTTGGCTTGGACTATCCCAACCCGTGGTTGGCGCCGTATGGCGAATTCCAAAAGATGAAGCACCATCCAATGTACAAACACTACCTTGAAGGGGGAAAGTGCATTTCTTATGGTGCTCGGACTCTCAATGAAGGTGGCTTCCAAAGCATCCCCAAGTGTGCCTTTCCTGGTGGTGCACTTATTGGCGACACAGCCGGTTTTTTGAACGTACCAAAGATCAAGGGTACACACACGGCAATGCTCTCGGGCATTCTGGCTGCCGAGTCTGCCTACTCTGCGCTGTCAGGATCGAGTGACGGAGAGGGCGCCGTGTTTCTGTTTGATTACGAAGATAGACTACGACAATCTTCCATTTGGAAAGAGTTGAGAGAGGTGCGAAACATGCGGCCGTCATTCAGCTCTCCCCTCGGAGTCTATGGCGGCATCCTCTACTCTGGCATTCAGGCCTATCTTCTACGTGGGTACGAGCCATGGACGTTTCGACACCACAAAGGCGATTATGCGGCGACCAAACTGGCCAGTGAATGCAACAAGATCGAATATTCAAAGCCCGACGGTCAGATTAGTTTTGACATTCTCACATCAGTGTCTCGCACCGGCACCAACCACGAAGAAGATCAGCCATGCCATCTCCAGGTAGCGGACTGGGATAAACATGCTCAATTGGAGTGGCCTAAATACAAAGGCATCGAGAATCGCTTTTGCCCAGCAGGCGTGTACGAATACGTGGAAGATGAGAGCAAAGACATCGGCATGAGATTCCAGATCAATGCACAGAACTGCGTGCACTGCAAGACGTGTGACATCAAAGTTCCCGACCAGGACATCAATTGGCAGACGCCGCAGGGAGGCGAGGGGCCAAAGTATGTAATGACCTAAGTAGAGTCAGATTTATGTTCGTGGCCGAGCTATCGGTAAAGCTGGTTTCCATCACATTGCCTGATCAGGCAAGCTAGCTGTCGCGAAGTTAAGAGATGACGAATGCCGTCCTAGAATGAATGGCAATGAATCCAGAAGGGAAATTTTCCACCGCATCTATTGAGGTCCAAAAACTTTGAACAAGGGGCCACGTCATCAACCATGGCGGCGTTCCGCTTTCTTCACTGATGGCGCAGAGAAGGCCGACAAGAACCATCAGGCATACTGTTCGACGCAACTACTTGAGGATTCATGAAGAACACCAAAGGCCAAGTGTATTCACGGAATAAAGGGCATGACTGACAAAGCATTGCTTCGTGGCAACGGTCTAACCAATCAACTGGCGCTTACTTAACCAATCAGGGACCGCACTAGCGTCGGGCGAAACTTTTTCCGATGGTCCGAGCGTCACGGGGCTCGACTATAAAGGAAGTGGGTTCCCCTCCCAAATTTCGCTCTCTCCTCGCTTCCTCCTCGGCCGCCACTTTTTTTCGTAGCTGCGTATTCCAAGACTTCTGGCACCACCCACCAGAAACCAACCTCAAACACATTCCCTTCCCATCTTTCACGGCCCTGGCAAGAGCGAGACGCTTTCACAGTAGCAAGCTTCCGCGTCACACGCATTCCTCTAAACAGTGAGAGAGACATTCGATTGTACTTCTCCCACTACTGTACGCATCACGCTGTTGCCGTTCAGGTGCATCTTGGTGCTAACCACTCTAGATCGCACTCTAGACACGTGCAACGCTCGTCGCAATGGAGACTCCGTACATCACTCACCCTGCCAATGCGCAGCAGGCAAAGGACTTCCATGCTCCTAACTCGCTGTCGTTTCCTGGTGCTATGGGTAACCTCACACCCCCGTCTGAAGCCCAGTCACAGCAAATGGCCATGCGCAATGGCCAAATGTCCAAGGCTAATGGTAATGGCGTCAACAGCGCTGTCGCGCCGGCCACGCCAGCCGAGACCCCCGCGGCAGGGCAAGGATCGAGTGGCATAGTTCCAACGTTACAGTGAGTACCTTGCCGTTTGACCTTTTGTCGTTGTAGTTCTGACCGCTTTGAAGGAACATCGTGGCTACTGTCAACCTCGACTGCCGCCTCGACTTGAAGACTATCGCCCTTCACGCTCGCAATGCCGAATACAACCCCAAACGCTTTGCTGCCGTTATTATGCGCATTCGCGAGCCCAAGACCACTGCCCTCATCTTCGCGTCCGGCAAGATGGTCGTCACGGGTGCAAAGTCTGAGAATGACAGCAAGCTTGCCTCACGCAAGTACGCGCGTATCATTCAGAAGCTCGGTTTCAACGCCAAGTTCACCGACTTCAAGATCCAGAACATTGTCGGCTCATGCGACATCAAGTTCCCTATACGTCTCGAGGGTCTTGCAAGCAGCCACCACATGTTCAGCTCGTACGAGCCCGAGCTTTTTCCTGGCTTGATCTACCGCATGCTGAAGCCCAAGATAGTGTTGCTTATCTTCGTGTCGGGCAAGATCGTGCTGACGGGCGCCAAGGTGCGTGAGGAGATTTACCAGGCTTTCGAACTTATCCACCCGGTGTTGTCGGACTTCCGCAAGACTTAGAGGATGCAGAAAGAGGTGTAGGACTATCATTCGACGCGAAGTGGTTTCTGCATGGCGAGGCGTTTAGGCATCTGGCGTTGTGTATCATACGGAAACAGACCACACTTTGTTGGGATCGTGCTCGTCCAATGTGATGGGGGTCTCTGTGGTGTGAGGGCAATGCAGTCTCGTGGTATTGAGAAATGCCTCGAGCGTTTGCGGCGTTCGATTCATTGTGAACGCGTCTTTGTCGCAGCCTTGGGCGTGTTCGTGGTGATGTAGGTTGTAGGTTGCTCGCCACACGCGTGAAAGCCGCAATGTTGTGACGGCATGGAAAGAGGCATCAGGGAAACGCACGCTCCAAATGTCGATCTGCGGCAGCCGTCCGTTCGCCCCCTGATCTAACTCCCTTGTCATCCACGCGACGCGCAACGTGTGGGCGTTTCAGCCACAGCACACCCACTCCCTGCAAGCGCCCGCCACTGCCGTCTGCGGCGCCAATCATTTGATAGGATGACTTCCTGTCCCTTGCCCAGCCCGCGCGTCAGGTTGTTGTCAACACCAGAAATACATCCCAGGCTAGGCGCACTGGTATAACCGGTCCAACGTACACCATCCATCAAAACGTGCCTTGGTTGATTGCTATATCGGAGTTCCCAATTCCCTAACTTGACGATCCGCCCTACTCGAATTGGAGCGTTAGCTTAGATAGTGAGAGTGAGAGCGAGGAAGGATCAGACGAAGAGGACGGCATACGACGTGAAGAACTCGAACACGAGTGGAAAATGGCAGGAGATATGACTGCACAGGATGCAGTCACCAAACGTTCCCTCTTCAAGCAAGTGCGCACCATGCTGCACAGTCGCCCGTCACAGGACACAAACACGGCTTTTCAAGCTGCGCGCGACCCTTCGCCTTCACTACCGAGACATCACAAACAACTTCCCATTGTCATTCCGCTGGACGAAGGAGATAGACGGCCTATCCCGCCGTCAAAAGACGGATCTGACTCCCCGCGCTTCTCTCCGTCAACGTCGCGCACTCCCCTCAGCGCGACAATGACTGGCAACGAGCAGCTGCGTCCGGCACCGCATACCATCAAACGAAAGCCCACACCGTCGCAGGTTGCAGCGTCCCAAAAGGAAAATGAATCGACAGTCGGGACCGGAAGTCAACGTTCTCTGACGCCCGAAGAACCTCGTCTTCCCAAGTCAATGGCCCCAAGCAATATGCCTCTGCAATCCATTCTTTCCCGTACTCGGCCGGTATCCCGAGGAAATGATAGTTGTCAGAGTGGATCGTCATCCCGCCGTCCTTCATTGACGAAGGTGAAGGCGCTTCCTTTGCCTCCGGAACTTGCCAATGCATCAAACTCCCATCTGGAACATTTGGAAGCGCGTGCACAGGACCTCGCGCAGCAGCGACGCAACGTCCAAAAAACAATCAGTGAGTTAGCCAAAGTAGAAAAAGCGAGCCCGATGGAGGTGGACTTTGCTACCGTGCGCGATGCAAAGAAACGCCTTGTGGACTACCAGAGCCGTCTTGACGAAGTCATTTTGGAAGAAACAGAAGTGGGCATTTTGATTTCAAGAGCGAGAAGGAGCGAGGAGGGTAATATGTGGGTTAGAAGAGTCACAGGATGATGATCAGGATCCCAGGGCTGTGTTTCATCAGGAGGGGCTAGGTTGGGGGCGTCTGCCGGGTTCCTGAGAACGCGGTCTTCTTCCTTGCGTTGTTCAACCCTTTCCTTGAGTCTCTTTGCTGAGTTCCTACTGTAGCTTCTCCTCGTATAATCTTGTAATGTCGTGCTCGCGAGAAGACCTATCAATGCACGCCGAAACGTCAAGCAGCAAACAACATAAGGCGAGTGGGCTTCAAGATCTTGGCATGGTGGATTAGACCTGTACATGATGGATTAAGCCTGTAGATTCTAATGCTAATTGATATTGTTCAAACGATCATACTAGCAGATGAAGTAGGATGCGGGGCAAGACAAGCAGTGATGTTCCAGCCCCGCTGGCGATGAAGTCATGGAGTCCATCACCACCACGTGCCCAACGTTCTTAAACCCAACAATGGAGCTCCCGATGTGAGTTGAATCGCTGCAGGTCTGAGGCTTGGCTAATTGTGCAGCGCGCCTGTCAACTTGGTGCTGTTGGTCCTATTTTCGCTGCTGCTGTACGCCCGCTTCCGACCTGCGCAGGCGAGCCCAGCCATCCTGCCGCCAACCCCAGCAGCGACAGTCTTTCGCATCTTCACTCCACCGCAACTCCTAGAATTCGACGGTCGCGACGGGCGGCCCGTGTACCTGGCCGTACGTGGCAAGGTCTTCGACGTTACACCCGGCCGCAACTTTTACGGGCCAGGAGGGCCGTACGAGAATTTCGCGGGGCGCGATGCATCGCGTGGGCTGGCCTGCAATTCATTCAGCCGCGAGATGTTGACGTCGGACCTCAATGGCCCATTGGACCAGCTGGAAGATCTTGGTACGGAGGAGATGTCGTCGCTGCGCGGATGGGAAGAGCGCTTCGACGAGAAATACCTGGTGGTGGGCAAGCTCGTAGCGGTCAATAATAACGCGGAGATCGAATAATTCCATCTTCGTACTCTTTCCCAATTGAGAATATCCCCAACCAACCAACGGCCAATCAAGGCATGCGTGCGGGGCTCGACGTCACTAGCGGCTACCCCAGCCTCTTGCTCTCCCGACTCACCGCGCGCCCTGGGAAAGTGCGCTTTGTTTTGAACATCCTTGAACACCCATCGCGAGCATATTCATCTGTTCACAACTTGAGCACAATGTCCGACGCAAAAAACACGAGCGAGCCAGGTGAGTGCTCCGCCTAGCACTGCAAACGCGCAATGTTGATTCGCGCCTAGTCGCCCCCGGCGCATCCGCTGTCGAGTCCGCGCCAGCCATTGGTGCCACCGCCCCGACGCAGGAAGTCGCTCCCGAGGCCGCCCCCCCCACGGAGACCGCGCGCGACGAGGCCAACAAGGCGGTTGGGGAGGCCGAGCAGCCGGCGACCGAATCAGTCGTGCAGCCATCCGCGGTGGACGGCGCCGCTACAAAGGATGAGACTGCTGCAAATGAGAATAATGAGGCCGAAGCCCAGGAAGTAGGGAAGGCAGACGAGCCCAAAGAAGACTCAAAGACAGAGCAACCCGAGGAGGCCTCTTCTGAGGCGGCACAGACTGGTGAGAAGCGCAAGGCAGATGCCATAGATGAACCAGTCCAATCAAAGAAACAGAAGAAAAAGGCCGCTCCCAAGAAGCCAGGCCGACAGGTCAGTCCCCTTACTGGAAAAGGGTATGCGATACTGACATGTAGAAGCGGGCTCCAAAGAAAGCAGCGACCGCCACCGGTGAGCCGCGGCGATCTGGACGGATTGCGACCAAGTCTTGATTTCGTCTTGCTTCTAATGTCAAGGTTGGGTCAGGTTAGGCTCCGGTAGGCTAGGGCAGTGTATCATAATGCTTATGCGTTCTTTGGTGCGTTCTTTGGTGATCAGTGAAGTTTGCATTGCAGGTACCTGCAAATGCGGCTCAGCTTGGCAGTATTTCATTGACACTGGGCGATTGCCCACTGTTCGACTGCCTTTGTGCGAGATCATGTAGGCATGGTATATCTGGCTATCCTCACCAAGTAGATCCGTGTGAGATTTAAGGAGATACCGAACAGGTCGAAGCAACTACAACGAAATTCCATGTTCGTCTGATATCAACAAGACTTGTAGGGAAGTACCTGAAGGCAGGACACGATACCACTTCAACACCAAAGCTTGACCAAATGTAGGTCAGTTGAAGGAAAACAAGAATTCACCAAACTTGGATATACAATGCACTGGATAAAGTGACCTTTCTATCGTTCTTTACTGTCTACGAGGTCGCGGTCAAGCCTGCACAAACACCCGTCCACAATATTCGGGGTCGACGTTACTCAGATCCATAAAACAGACGAGCACCACCGATATTCACTGGCAAGACTCTGGAAAAGCAAAAAGTTGGCATATCATTTTGAATTACCAGTTTGAGCCAGTCTAGAGTAAGACACAGCTTTTCATGTTGCTGAACTTATTGTCATGAATTATTTGCGCACAATGAGCTTCGTTTGGGGATCTTGCTTGCACGTCTTCCGCACAAGGGCGATGAACTCGGACATGCGGTCACTTGTAAAGCGCGACCTGAACATGGCGACCACATCAGCGATCTTCAGACCACCTGGAGGGATGGCACGCCGGATTTCGTCTGCGGTAGGAAGGGTTTGAGCATTGCCTGGGCTCATTGGGGTATCTGTACCCTTGCCAGGGAAACTCTGGGTGGCAATTGGACTTGGAGCGCCTCTGGAGTTGGCAGGGCTGTGGGCTCGGCTGGACGGTTTAGGCGTAGACCTCGTAGAAGCCGACAGCGAGGTCTTACCCACAGCCGTCTTTACAGGCCGTCCCAGGCGAGATGGTTCTACGTCACTCGCCGTGGCTACAAAGTCAGTGGGCTAAATAGATCAATCGCTGATTGTAAATACTTACGAGACTCTTCACCGCCTGTTAGCCTGGATCTCTTAGTCTTTCGCGAGCCTTCGTTGCCGCTCAACTCGGACGCATCGGCATCACGCTTGAGGGACTTTACGGTGACTTTCTTTTCGGAGCGGCTGGCTGGAGTGTTGGCGCCTTTGGTGGAAGTCCCACGCTCATTGCGCTTCGAACTCGTGTCTGACAGGCTTGAATCCGAGTCAAATTCGCTGTCGTCCAGTCCAAGATCCGAGTCGGACTCGTATTCCTCACGTTTCTCTTCTTTCATCAATCTACGCCGCAGTTTCCTCTGCCTACGCCGTGTCTCTTCTTCCTCAGCCTGAGCTTTCCGTTCCTCCTCGTCCCAGTCACGGTCTTCGTCCTTGATGCCTGTCCCGGCCAGGTTCGCCTGACGTTGCTCTTCACGCAGCCGGCGTTCAATGTCCTTGAATTCTTCCTCAGTTTCGCCGAACAACTGCCCTTCATCATCGTCTTGGAACTCGTCCTTGGTCTCAAAGTCGAGCTCGTCTACGTCAGCCCTGTAATCGGCTTTTTCAACCATGCCACGCACGTCTTCATCGTCACTGTCACGCTTGATGGCGCGTCTGCGGCGATCTGCTTCCTCATCTTGGTTTTTCAAGATCCAGCGCGGGGCCTTATCTTTGCTCTGCATGATTTTCTCAATGCGTTCAGCCGAGAGCGCCTGGACGCGGTCCTGGCGCGTCATTTTGTACCATTTCTCAACCGGAATGATGTTGAAACCACCGCCGGAAACCTCAAACAGCACGCTGGACTTTGACATTGGCTCCTCGTAGCTGCTAGCCCACTTCTGCGTACGATTAAAGTCTTCCATATGCCACGGCCGCGACTCCTCGTACCGTAGTTTGTGCTTCCGGGCCTTCTCTGGATCAGCGTCGTTGTAGAAGATGTCCTCCACGTTCTTGCTCTGGTTCTTCTTACTTCCAACTTTGCGCGGTTTGCCTCCGGGAGCGATCATGGCCATGTTGGCGCTGCGCTGAAGATCCTGTTCCGACGGCTTCGCCTCTCCTTCGCCAGCCGCCGTGTCCGACCCATCACGGCCGTCCTTGTCCTGGTCAAGCTTGCGGAAAAGGTGCACAGGGCGCATAAATTGCGACGGATCATACGGGTTGATGACGAGCGGCTTTCCATCCTTTCCCTTTTGCGTCGTCTGGAACTTGAGCGCGTGGAATCTCATGCCCGCGCTCGCCGCGCTCTTGTCGATGAAGATCTCAAACGACGTCCACTCCTCAGGGTTGACCTCATCCGTTTTCTTCTCCTCAACCTCGGTGCGCGGTTTGGGTATGGCCGGGCGGCGGACGGCATCTGCTGGCGGCGTTTTCTTCTTAGGCGTGAAGATGCTGGGCTTGGACGCCTTTTTGCGGACGCACCCCGACTTGTCAGGGCCAAGTGCGGGTTTAAGCATTGTGGTTGTAGTTGTGTAGAGTTTCGCGGCGTTGTCAGCAGCAGCTGGGAGGGTCGCATGCCAACGCGTGTTTGAGTGAGTGGTCAGCCCTGTCGCGCCGGCCCGGTCCGTTAGCGTAACTAGTCCTCGCCCCCACCTTGACTTCACTTTGCTTGTCCTCACACGTTGGGGATGAAAGAAGACTTTGCTCGGCTGAATATTGGTCAGCACGCCAAGGACCGACCCCATGCATCACGCCAGCGATATTCGTCCCCCCATGATTCAAATCAGCATCACTCTAACAATAAGCATACAGGCCTTCACGTAGGCAGACAAGGCAATGCATCAGCGCGACCTTCGGGGGGGCCTGTGCAGCCACAGCAGTACAGCCAGCAAGGGAATGACGAGCACTGGCATCGACGCCGGTCTCAAATGCCGCATCAGCAGCAGATCCGTCAACAAATGGATCCAAATTCGTTTGTACGAAACGTCCCTGCCCCTTCACGACTGCACTCAACCCCGCGAGGTCCTCCTTCCATGGCTAGAATGCGCCAAATCCAATATCTAGATCGCGTTGCTGCTGTGGAAATTCCTGCTGTAGCTATGAGCGCAGATGAGAGAGACGAAAAAGAAATGCTTCGCGCATCCCTTGAAGGCATTATTCAACAAGTTTGTTCCGCTCATCCAAAGAGTCTCCCCCCAGTTTATCTCCAGTGTTTTGGTAGTTTTGTATCCGGATTTGCCACGGCCGGTTCCGATATGGATCTAGTTACTGTTCTGCCAGATGGTGATCCGCACCATGCATGTTTTTCTCTCATGGAGAACGATCTGCCACGGGTACTCGAAAAACGCCTCCTCGAATTGGGCTACGGTGCAAGGCTGCTGACCCGCACTCGCGTTCCGATCATCAAAGTCTGTGAGAAGCCTGGTGAAGTTCTTCTTGGTAAGCTGCGAGAAGAGCGTGAGAGATGGGATGTATTGCCCGATGAAGAAAAGTACCCGCATCTGCATCCGCTATCACCTGATGTCAACGTCCAGGCTGAGCAAGGTAATGATGCCAACCCTGCAGCTGGTCAAGAACGCAAGCTCAAAGTTCGACTGGAAGCAAAGCCATTCACTCGTGAGCGTAAGGCTGGCCCTTTAGAATTTGTGGGAAACGTTGGCATCCAATGTGATGTAAATTTCTTCAATCCACTTGCAATTCACAATACTCAACTTTTGAAATGCTACTCGGCCTGTGATGCGCGCGTAAAACCAATGGTGCTGTTTATCAAGGCATGGGCGAAGCGTCGCAAAATAAACAGCTCCTACTCTGGAACACTATCCAGTTATGGTTATGTTCTCATGGTTCTGCACTATCTAATAAACATTGCCAATCCTCCAGTTCTACACAACTTGCAGGGGCCATGGCGTCCTTCGATGCCGTGCACTCCACCCGGGGCTACACGGGTCATTGTTGACGGATGGCCAGTCGACTTCTGGAGCAATGAAGTTGAAATCGCGTGGGCTGCACAGAACAAGATGATGACAACAAACACTGAGCCACTCGGGTCACTGTTGACCGGATTCTTCGACTACTTTTCGTCACAAAATGGCTCGTTGCGGTACAATTGGATGCAAGACGTCATCTCATTACGCACCCACGGGGGCATACTACGCAAGGATAAAAAGGGCTGGACCAAAGCCGTCACAGAAGAAAGCAATAACAGGAAAGTGCATCACCGTTATCTTCTTTGCATTGAAGACCCATTTGAGCTTACCCACAACGTTGCTCGAACAGTTACACACTATGGCATTGTCGCTATCAGGGATGAATTTCGAAGAGCTGCAAGAATATTGCACAACGTCGGCCAAAATCGACCATGTATTGATGGTGAGCTTTTAGCGCAAATGGTGGAATAATCCGAGCAAGAAACGAATCCGTCTATCTATCCCACAGCACGTATTCCGGTAAATTTGTCTCATGTTCAGGAAGCGGGTGGTATGTTTGAGAATTCACCGTGCAGTCCCACTAGCCATCGAAATCAATCGGTTGGAGGCCACAGTGATGCACAAAGCCAGAACCAAAGTGCCTTAAAATCCCCTGCGCAAGCAACAGATGAGAATTCGACGCCATATCGCAAGGCCGATCGTGCTCAAGTAGCACGGAATCCAGCCAATATTGCGCAGTCCTTTGACCCAAGTTCCAACGGCGTGAGTGCAAGATATATGAGCAAGGTCATTGTGAACGTTCCCAAGGTGGAACCAGGTCAGCATACGCCGCACAGCCATGAGGATGCTTCTTCCAAATTGCCAATTGCCAAAAGACCCTGGTGCTCATAGCTAGTAATGAAGAGGAAAGAATGAGTAGGTCGACGACCAAGGTCATGTGGAATTCCACAAACATCTGTGCGCCCAGTAATCAATCAATGTGACTTCACGGCACTGGTTTCGAATACCAAAAAAAGAGCTGTTGCTGGCTCAATCAGGAAGACGATACTGTATAAACACAGGGATTGTACGCATCATTATCATAGAAAGAATGGTGCACAACAGTGACACAGAAATTCTATACAATTTCCACTATCTGATCGTCTTCATCTTCTTCCACCTCTTGCACCTGAGGTTTAACCTGTGCTTGGTTATTGCTGCTTGACATCTCCCCTCTCATCAGCATTTGTACTAGTCGATCACAAAGGTCCCGAACGTCATCGTCTTTTACTTGCAGATGCAGTTCCCGAAGTATGGGATACACTTTGACATTGCGCAACTTGTCCCTTCCCTCTCGCGTTGTGCACAAGATAAGCAATGTCTCCAAATGGGTGCAGATGATATCAGGCTCGCTCTCCCGTTGCTTGTCGGGATCCAGTAGCTGCACTTCATCTAACATGCCTTCTGTGTCTTCCTCGCTGTAGTCCTCGTTACCCATTAGTGGCAGAAGGATGTAGGGTAACAGGTTGACGCCTCGTGGTGACAAAAATTCTGCATGACTGGAAATATTGAATGAGACATTCTTGATGGTGTTGGCCACGCCCCGTCTTCGAATGGTTGACTTGTGTTCCGTGAATACGATAAGCTTTGTAAGTGGGACGACATCGTCGTCTCCACTTTTGAGAAAGTGTTTCTGTCCTTCATCGTGCTTGGCGAGATCTGCGAATAGGTAGGAAAGGTAGTTGTAGCCGGCGTTCTTGTTATATTTGCCATCTGCGCCTTTGACGAAACAGTCTAGCAACTGATCAATGGCGAGTGGGGATGAGGAAAGTGATTTTGGCACTTCGCGCTTCAAGCTAAGCAATTTGATCATCGCTTCGGATTTGGATAGGTTAGCGAGTAACATGCATATATCGTCTGCATTTGGCTCTTTTGCATCCTGTGAACAAAGGTTAGCTATCCTAGATTATGAAGTATTGCGCAGCCATACCACCACTCGCCGCAGAATGGATTCTAAAAAGGCATCGTCAGTTGCGAGATTTTCCAGCACTTCGCCATCTTCTGAGGTGTTGATCAAAATTGTAATCGCATTCTTTGCAATAGGCGCGTAGTCCTTCACCAGAAGCTTGAGGTCTTTTACAGGCTCTAGCTGATTTCTTTTGAATAGTGCTGGTTGCTGTGTAGAGTAGCCAACCAAATTTTCGGCCGCTGTTCGGGTAAGCATTTCGAAAACATAATATGCTGATGTTTCCTACCAATTTGACGTATTTGAGTGTTTCCACTTTCCTTAGTTAGCAACTAAATTGCTCTCGGATGCAAACAATTCTCACTGATGGAGGAACTCGACTAGCTATTCGATGAGTTAGGCTGTCATTACAAAGGGGCATTTTTATCACACCTCTTCAAGCTCGGTGGGCATTTCGATGATAATACAGATTCGTTCAGCCAAAACCCTGAACTGCGAAAGCAAATAGCTGTGTACTAATGCGGCCCGATCCGGTGGCACCGCATCTGAAGACTGTGTGTGCACACATTCACTCCACGCTTTTATTTTTACATCACAACAATTCAAGACATCAACTGAGCGTGGGGAAGCGACAGCCCGGTAGGCAAGAGTCCAGGAACATGCATGCTAGAGGAAGAGCGTACGCGGGAGACAGTATCTGCTTCTCATAAGTTCCGATTTCACAATTGTTGATCTGCAAGGACTACAAGACTAAAACTTCAGAGTCACTTCCAGCGAGTGAGCAAGCGTGCCTTGTGGCCCATCAAGCAAGCCATCTTGAGCATATTGCCACGCTGGACAACATCGCACTACCGCGGGAGGATATCAATTATCCCGAGCCAAACGATCTTCCAGCGGAGCACTAAGGTATCAACTACCTCGGGCTTCAAGTGCACCAGTAAGCTCGAGGACGGGACAGACTGCGGAGAAATCTTCATGTAGAAGCAGAGGTAAGCCAAGCATGCTGCTGCACTGGTGCACACTGTCTAGCAACCTGACCGCGGTGAAAGTCGGCACCGCCTGCCAGGCACCAACGGCAAGGCGTGCCCATCCAGCGTTTCTTTACTTATGGCACGAGGACTTGGCTTGAGATCAACCCAAGCCGTCAAGGTGCCGTTGTTGCCTGCCAGCCGCGAGCAATGCTATTGAGGACTGGCTTCGCGAAGAAGATGCGACAGACAAAATGACAGAAGCATTTGATGGCCGAGCATCATGCCACGGCGCAGGGGATGGATGACCTCCAGGCTGTGATTCCTTGGGTTAGGCACCTTGGGCTAGACGCAGTCCTGGGCCGCATCAACAAGGACAAGTTGGACGAGTTGGACCAGCCGCCAGTGGACGACACGTTGGGGGTGATTGCCGAGGCCTTCGAAAGGCTGATGAGGCATACTCTCCACCGGTGCCGTCCAGGACCACATTGCCGGCTGGGGTTCATGGCACTGAAGGAGGTGCCCCTCTTGAAGAGACGAGAAGCGGGGTGCGGAGGATAATTTCTTCCGCCTCAAGAAGAGCTCGGATAAAATCAGGCGCTACCTTGGGTACCTCAAGTGCTTCTTGTCGTTTTCTCCTCGTTTGTGGAAACGGGCGAGCCAACTATGCCAAAACTAGAGGACGTAATTGTCACTACAGACGACCAGCGACTCAAATACACTGCAATGTTGGACAAGGCCAGCGTCGAGAATCCAAACGAGGCCAGCCTTGAGAGGAGCATTCTGCGTTTCTTTCTGAGCATCCTCTGTCACGACGTCGGGGCCAGGCCGTTCAAGTCCGCCCTAGTCTCGTACACCACTTTACATGCAGTTGGAAAGGCTGGGTGGCCTGGGAAGAGGGCCGAAACTTTACAAGCATCCTGTCCGGCTTCATCTGGGCGGTGCAGTTATTGACCTGTGCCGTGGTGTTCTGACAGACAGAAGACGAAGCCGACAGACAAGGCCGGATAATGGGAGTGTTTTTGCTCATGATACCCTACCCAGGGCCCGTCGACGCCGATGTCATCCATCTTGCGTTGGAGGTCCCATATTCGGGCAGCGACCCGGTCGGGCATAAGCACGAACGAGGCGGTGTGAAATGCCGAACAGACCGTGGTGACCTACAAAGACATCCGGATATCAATGGATGAGATATAGCAGTTTATCAAGACACTATGCGACAAGGCCAGCTCCATCCTGTACCAGGAGCTGATGTTCATCGTACACCTCCCTCGCATCCAAGCCGGCTCACTCCACGACGACATGTCGAATCGCGAGGTAGACTGGAGCTTCAATTTGGACCACCAAAACCAGACCGTACTTGGCAGCACGGGAAGAGCACTCCGCCTGACGGTGGCCAGCACCGAGGGCCTGCGCCTTGAGTGGCTGAGCCGCTCCGCTGCTGGCGCATACAGAATCAAGAGCACCGTCGCCGCCAAGTACGAGGTGGTCTGCCAGGAGTTCTTGTCCGCGTTGGTACCGTTCATTAACGTCAGTGCCGGGCAGCCGTTGCCCACAAGGGCCAAACGGTCACAGAATGGCACAAAGGTCAACCTTCGTTTTCTGTCCGAGCCGATCGGAGACCTGCTATTAGACTATTTGTCTTACGTCGTTTCCTGGAGCGTCTCTTGTATGCGATCAGGCGAGCCGCAGATGCAGCCCCATCCAGGTTTACGAAGAGTTGATTCGATTTTCTGATTGGTTAGATTTGTTTTCACTCTTTGTTGAGGGTTATATGCCGGGAGCTAAAGGGCTAGCTACTCGTAGCTGCCTCAAATAGGAGTTAAAATTCAATAACCAGCACCATCTATCCAATCTACCTCTGAAAACGAGTATATTGCCGACATAGTACCCCTTGACAAGTAGCTTGACTGCCTCGCATTAAGTCAAATCGCGGTGACTGACACGAGCGATGCACTTCATCGTTGAAAATGTACTTTGCCTATCTACGTCCAGTTCTTCTCGTTTGATTTATTCCATTCACCTCAGTGCACTGCATTTGCTACCCTCCCCGGTAACACAATGATCTGACGAGCACTCTTGGCGTTTCGAACGTCACGAGGCGCATGAATCCGAACCGGGATTAGTGTAACACGCTTGATTGGCCACAGTCCGGGGAACCTTGACCGCCACGCGACCGCAGTCTTCAGGAAATAGAAAGATCGTCAGTCTAGAGAATCGCTCGACGCAAACAACGAACTCGCAGAAATGTTCCAGGTAATGCCTTTGATCGTCTCTCACAGCTTAGCTAAAGACGACATAGCGCCTGAAAGGCTTTAATCTGGACTCCTTCCTCGACAGCAAGATTGCAGAAGAACAAGCCAACCAAAGGAGCAAATCGGGGTCACCGTCGCGCGCTCCCAGTCGACGACCTCAAGGCACTTCAAGAGGCTCACCGGCGCGAAGACCAGCCAATGGACGACGGGCGCCAGGTGCCAAAAGCCCCGATCCCGAGGAATTCGTGATTGGCGACGATGTGTCGGATATTTCAAGAGCGGGCACGCCGCGACCGGGCAGGGAAAATAGTGAAGGCTCAGAAGCGGCCGTAAAAGGCGGCTCGAATGCGACCGAGGACGCCGGCTCGGAGAAGGCGGTGGACAAAGCCAACGAAGAGGAGCTGCCGGAGCATGTGCGCAAGAGCCTTGCCAGGTTGGACATGCTGACCGCCAAGTATCAAGGTATGTCCTGCAAGATTCCATCGATCTTGGCCTGACCTGTGCAGACCTTTTGCGAAACTACCGGGCAGCTCACGCTCGTGTCGCTGCTATAGAACCGTTTGAGGCAACGCTGCGTGAACATACGCCTCTGATATCCATCTCTGATCCCACTGCTTTGGTGGAGTTTTTGAACCAGCGCAGCTTGCAGAGTGACATGGTTCTTGAAGAGCTAAAGCGTGTTAGTGGCGAGCGTCAGGATATAATCAAGGAGAGGGACAGTCTCAAGGCCCAATTGGAGGAGACCAGACAAATTCATGCGAAACGCCATTCCACTGATGACTCTGATCCCTTGGGAGTGAACGACGCAAAGATAAAGCCTTCCCGGGGCGCTGCTGAAGATGGGGATTCCTTCACTGAGCAGGCCAAAACCCACGAGGAAGAACTGCGCCAGCAATCTGAGGAAGTTAAGCGTCAACAGCAAAAGCTTGAGGGACTCGAGGAAGAAAACGAATTATTGAAAACAACCCTGTCGACGGCCCAGAACAAGGCAGAAGACGTCCAGGAGAAGCTCACCAGCGCCCGATCACAAATCAAGGAGTTAGAAAACAAGCTAGATTCGGCAATGCAAGCGCAACGGTCGGCGGAAAAGGCTGAGCTGGAAGCGAAAGAAAGTCAGGGCCAACTGGTTGCTCTGCACGATTCGTTCAAGCAGCTACAACAGGAAAAGGGGAAAATCGTGCAGGACCTAAAAGATGCCGGAGAAAGCATCAAGAACCTTCAGTACCAAAATCAGCAGGCGAAAGAGCAGAATAACCGACTCAAGGCGATTGAGCCCGAGTATGAAGCTGCCAAGGCCAAGTTGAGCGAGATGGAGAAGCAAGCTTCCAAAAGCCAGCAGGAAAGCTCTGGAACGGAAGACTTGCGCAGTCAGCTGGAGCAGGCCAAGAGAGACTGCGACGCTGCCTATCAACTAATTGTTGAATGCGTATCGTCGGCAAAACTAAAAGAGAATGCGCCAAGCGATACTGCTGCAGCACCGTCACCCGTCAATACTGAACCCTCGACAGGCGACGCCGTCAAGAAAAGCAAGAACCAAAAGAGAAAGGCAAAGGCCAAAAAGAACGCTGGCAAAATAAATGCACCATCACCTGCCAGCGGAATCTCTTTGGATGAAGTAATTGCACAACCCGAGAAAGCCAGGGAATTTGTCAATTCGGCAGACCCGCAAACAATGCTGCAATTTGTCGCTCGATCTTTCGAGGCCGCTCGGCCGCAGAAGGACCCCAGCAGCGGGGTCCAACAGCGGATCGTAGCATTGGAAGGGGAAATCGGTACTCTAAAAGCGGAGCTCGGCAAGAAAGAGGAAGCAGTTGAGAGATTGGACAAAAAGGTCAAGGACGAAGAGGCTTTGCGTCATGACCTTGAGAACATGCAGGATGAAGTCGTCGAGTTAGGCCAACAAGCAACTGACGCCAAGCATGAGCTCAAATCTGTCAGACAGCAGAAGGAAGAGTTCCAGCAGAAGCTTGAGAAAGCCCAAGGCGAGGAAGAGAAAGTCCGGAAAGCTTTGCACGAGGTCACGACTGAGCGTGATCGGTTGGCCGAGCGTTGCAAGTCTTTGGAGGCAGAATTGATCGACTTGAAATCTAAAAATGGTGCCGAGTCCAACGAAGAGTACCAGAAGCTCAATGCCGAGTTTACGCAACTCCGGAGCAGGTCTGGTGCACTTGAAAAAGACCTTGCAGCCGCAAATGGCCTTGCTCAAGCCAGATTCAAGGATTTGACCCATGTACGTGAGCAACTGGAGAAGGTTCAGGCGGAATTGAAAAGATTGCGATCAGAAGCGACAGAGCTGAAGACAGCAAAGGCCGATGCAGCAGAGGCCAGAGACAGAGTGGCAGCCATGGAGGCAACTGCGGAGCAGCTGAAGTCACAAATTACTACTTACAAATCTCAATGCGCAGGCAAGGATGAGCAGATTGCTGGTCTTAATGCACAGATCCAAAGGAGCGAAGAGCGGGGCACCGCACTTCAAGATTCCATGGACAACATGCGGATCCACTTGGAGGAAACTCAGACCAAACGAGACGAGGCTGTCGAGGGCCGCGAGCGCTTACAGACCGAGCTTGACGGTGTGCATGGGGAACTGAACAAGGCAAAGTCTAGCCTAGACGAGCTGGAGACTCGAGTAGTGAAGCTCGATTATGAAGCTCAGAGTCTACGAGATGAGCTGAAAGCGAAGAGCGCACAGCAACAAAAGACCAAGTCTATGGCGGACGGAATGCAGGAACAGTCCCGTGAGCTGGCTGCGCAGATGAGAGAGATCCGAGAACGCAACGAAAGCCTCGAGGAGGAGCTTGCGGATGCTCACAGGCTGCTTTCCGCCCGTGGGCGCGAAGGCGAGACGATGCGTAGGATGCTAGCTGAAGTTGAGGGGCAGGCTGAGGCCAAAATCAAGGAGATGCGTGGGCGTATGGACCTCGCCATCGAGGAGCGGGATCGTGCCGAAGACGAGGCAAGCAACATGGGGCGGAAGAAAGCCAGAGAAATGGAGGAGCTAAGAGGAAAGCTAAAGGAGGCAGAGCGACAGGCAAGCCGGGCATTAGAAGCCCGAGACGCTGCAGAACATGGCGAGCGTGAGTTCAAGGAGAAGCAGGCCCAACTCGAAGGCCGGGCAGCTCAGGCTCAAGACGAATTGGCACAAGTGCGTTCAACAATGCGCCAGCTACAAAGCAGTTTGGACGAGGCCGAGTCGCAGTCGCGGGAAATTAGCAAAGAACGAGCCAGCCTCCGCAAATCTCTCGAGGAGAAGGAGAAGCGGCTGGAGAAGCTCCAAAAGTCTAGCCGTGTTATGGCTGATGAGCTAAAGACCCTTCAGGCGGCGAGCAAGGCACGCCCAAGTTTTGCACAATCGCCTCGCTCTTCCATGGAAACGGTAATCTCCCCGCGAGTTGCCTCACCGGCGCCAAGGGGCGGGAACCGGTCGGTTACCTCGACAGAAAACGTCGACTTTGTCTACCTCAAAAACGTGCTGCTGCAGTTTCTTGAGCAAAAGGAGAAGAAACACCAAATGCAGCTGGTCCCTGTATTGGGCATGTTGTTGCACTTTGATAGGTGAGTTACAGGACGGGCAGATGAGCAAATCAGGGCTGACAGAATACATGTAGACAAGACCGGCAAAAGTGGGAGGCCGCTATTTCGGCTAGATGATTATTACAACGGCTTTTGGCAGAAACAACGGCCTGGCCACGGTCAGTAGGGTCTTTAGGGCTGGGCCTGCAGTGGCGCATGTCAGGGAGTGTTGGGCACTAAAGCTTCACAAGCGCGCATCAAATCATGTAAGATTACAAGTGCGGGCGGTGGTGACGGGCATGGTGTGTGGCGCGACTAATCACGGCGGGCTGCTCAACACTAGGCATGCTTTGGCAGGACACAAATCAAAACGACAGATGGACTGGTCGGCCTATGTAGATGTAAAGCGGACTGTGTAGAATAGCTGCTGCAGACAAGCCTGTACCCCCAGCCACTCCCGTCATCAATCTTGCTTCGATTGTGAGTGAGGTTCGACGCCCCCGCCAACCAATCCGCCACGGCCAAGCACCTGACTGGTTCCCAGCAACACCGCTTTCCGGATTCCGCCGCGCGTGCCACACCCACGGCCGCGTCGCCTCGCCATCTTTCTCTATCTCCCGTCGCCTTCACATGCGCTGGGTCTTGTCACACTCGACCACCAGGCCCCCGGACATCGCAGCCGCCGGCGGAGCGCAGTGACACCATGAACTCAACCGATTCGAAAACGTCGGCCGCTGACCAGGCCAAGAAGGCGGCGGCAGCCACCAACGGGCAGAATGGCCAGAAGAAGCGCAAGAAGGACCTCAGGTAAGCGACTTCGTTGGTCAGGCGGTCATCACTAACGCGGGACGACACAGGCCAATCGTCACGACGCCTGACAAACAGAGCGGTGAAAGACCGGCCAGGTAAGTTCATGCCTCGTACATCACCGGGCGTTTAGCACACGAAGCGCGTAATAGACGGCGTTGTGTGCGGCGGCGTTCACCCAGCCGCGCATTCCCCACCCGCCGTCGCTGTGACGTTGTGTCGTTAATCAATACTTACTGACGGTTTCAGCAGCACAGAGCGTTCACCTACCAGCAGGCGGCCCTCAGACGACGAACCTAAGTCTCCGGAATCCGCATCATCAGCCGACGATATGAGCTACACGGTCAACGCCGTCGACGAAGAGGACTCAGAGGACTATTGCAAGGGCGGCTACCATCCGGTGCAAGTGGGCGAGCTGTACAACGAGGGCAAGTACACGGTTATCCGCAAGCTAGGCTGGGGCCACTTCTCCACTGTCTGGCTGTCCAAGGATAATACGACGGGCAAGCATGTCGCCCTCAAGGTCGTGCGCTCTGCCGCCCACTACACCGAAACAGCGCTCGATGAGATTAAACTGCTCAACAAGGTCGTGGACGCGAACAAGGATCACCCGGGTCGCAAACATGTCGTGAGTTTGCTTGACTCATTCAACCACCGCGGACCCAACGGCGTGCACGTCTGCATGGTGTTTGAAGTACTAGGCGAGAATCTACTGGGCCTGATCAAGCGCTGGAACCACCGTGGCATCCCGATGCCACTGGTGAAGCAGATTACACGCCAGGTATTGCTCGGCCTGGACTATCTGCACCGCGAATGCGGCATTATCCACACCGACCTGAAGCCCGAAAACGTCCTCATTGAAATCGGTGATGTCGAGCAGATTGTCAAGACGTATGTCAAGGAGGAGGACGAAAAGGATCAAAGGGCCGGCCGTCGCCGGCGACGGACCCTCATCACCGGTAGTCAGCCGTTGCCAAGCCCCCTCAACACTAGCTTTTCCCCCACAGACATCTCCAGCAGCACGCAGAGCCTCAACAAAATCATCAGTGCGAGCAGCGCCAATGGTGAGAGGCTACGCGCCGTCAAGTATAAAATGCTAACCAACGCTACAGGCTCCCCCTCACCCCCAAAGTCGATGCTGGAAAGTTTGGGCATCAAATCGGGTGAAGCAAAAGACGCACAGCAGGAACGACAAAAGACTGCGTAGGTGGATTGATGGGTGACTCTGGTGCGGTGCTGACCCTGCGCAGAGACATATTGGCCAACAATGTCTCCGACATGGATCTGGGCAAGTCACACCCCGTGAAGCCTAAGGAGCTTGAGAAAGACGACGGTGTTGATGTTATCTCGGTAAAGATTGCTGACCTTGGCAACGCTTGCTGGGTCGGCCATCACTTCACAAATGACATCCAGACCCGTCAGTATCGCTCTCCGGAAGTAATTCTAGGAGCAAAATGGGGTGCGAGCACCGACGTCTGGAGCATGGCGTGTATGGTAAGATTTATCAGCCTCATTGTAAGGTGCACGCTGACCTTTTCTAGGTCTTTGAACTCATCACGGGCGACTACCTCTTCGATCCACAGTCTGGCACCAAGTACGGCAAGGACGATGACCACATTGCGCAAATCCTCGAGCTGCTGGGTCAGTTCCCTCGGAGCCTCATAATGACTGGCAAGTGGTCGCAGGAGATTTTCAATCGCAAGGGCGAACTCCGTCACATCCATCGGTTGCGCCACTGGGCGTTGCCCGACGTGCTTCGAGAAAAGTATCACTTTAGCCCAAAGGAGGCCAAGCGCATCAGCGATTTCCTGATTCCGATGCTTCATTTGCTTCCTTCGGAACGCGCCAACGCCGGAGGCATGGCAAATCACGCTTTCTTGGAAAACACAAAGGCTATGGACGGTGTGGGCATCGATCTTGCACCGGGCAGCAAGGGCGAAGGTATTGAGGGATGGGCTACGGAGGTTAAGAAGGGACGTTAGATGACTGTGTACGACGCCATGGTAAATACATATCCTTTCTTTCACCTAATTGTGCCCGACGGTGTGACATCTAGATGATGAACAGGACACATCATGTTTTCACAATCTCGGAGGAATTCCGCTGTCTAGCCGGGAGTGACGTCGCATGCGGCCCGTGCGCCAGTATCATACGATCTTTTGGTCAATCGGCAGCGACCATACTTTGCTCGTTCTCGCCCCTGATTCCTTCTTCAACATGGCTTCCTACGCCACCGGCGTCAACCAAACCTATGGCGCCATTGCTGATGCCATGCTCCCACACACAAACAATACTTATTGGCACGAGTTTCATGAAATCTCAAAAACAAACACTCAGCTAAACTATGTCGAACGACTGTGGGCTGCTTGGTATGCCTACATTGGCAACGATGTATTGGCAACTGGCATTATGAGTTTCCTGATGCACGAGCTGGTTTACTTTGGGAGGAGTTTGCCGTGGGTTATAATCGATGCTTTGCCCTTCTTCAACAAGTACAAAATCCAGAATGTACGTGTTTACCAAGATCACAATCAGCTTTTTGATGCTAACGTCAACAGAACAAAATCCCTTCCACCAAGGAACAGCTGCAATGCGCGAAGCTGGTCCTGCTGAGCCACTTTACAGTTGAGCTCCCGCAGATCTGGCTATTTCACCCAATGGCTCAGTTCTGCGGCCTGCAAACAAGTGTACCCTTTCCGTCCATCTGGACCATGGCTTACCAAATCGCCATCTTTTTCGTCATGGAAGACACATGGCATTACTGGTCGCACCGCGCCCTGCACTGGGGTCCATTGTACAAGAACATTCACAAAATACATCACCAGTACTCTGCTCCATTTGGAATGGCAGCCGAGTATGCATCGCCAATTGAGGTCATGATTCTGGGTCTTGGCACTGTTGGGTCACCCATCTTGTGGTGTGCGTTGACGGGCAATCTGCACATTCTGACCATGTACGTTTGGATCACGTTGCGCCTGTTTCAAGCTATCGATGCCCACTCGGGCTATGAGTTCCCCTGGAGCTTGCACCACTTTCTTCCCTTTTGGGCTGGAGCGGATCATCACGACACGCACCACGAGAAGTTTATCGGCAACTACTCGAGCTCTTTCCGCTGGTGGGACTACTTTTTGGACACGGAAAGTGGGGCAGATGCTGCCCAACGGCGACGTGAAAAGAAGATGGCGAAGCAGCAGAAGCAGCAGTAATAATTGGCCTGACCGTTTACCCGAAGTGGTAAAGGAAACTACTAGCCTAGTTTTAGAACCCTGCAAACTTGTAACACACTGATGATGTAATCAATGCGCCTCTCACCTTTTTGATTCCACTTGATGCTGCATGCAGTTGGAACGATGAGCTTTGTGCATGACGTGGTTCATCGCATTGATGCGCAGCTTGACCACCTCCAGCTCGTGACGGCCGTCGCCGACAGTGTGTCGCCGCAGACGTTGGCGTTGCAGGCCGCGATTCGTGGGTTGACAACATCTGACAGCCGTAGCCTCGTTCGGCGGGGACAAGTTCTCTCTTGTCTCGAATCCATCCCACAGGTATCCGAAGAACAGTCCCTCGAAGCGCAGCCAATCACTTCCTCCGACAACAGTTCTACTCCCTCCGAAGATCAGGCTTACGTTGAAGAGGCATACAGATCCGATCTAGAATGGTTACTCATATTCAAGGCGACAGCACAAATATACGGACATGTACTGAAAACCATTCTGGACCAGGCCATCGATATCTCCAACGATATCGAATACTGGGACCAAACACTAAACTCGCGGACTTCTTGCGCACTCTATGGAGTGCAGATCCTTCCCCTTCATGTCTGGGATATCTGGGAGCAGGCGAGCTGTTCTTTGAACATACGTCACATTGGGCAAAGTCTCAGAAACGGTGCCACCCAACCCCTGCGTGATAGGTGGACCGAGTTCTACCGCTTGGCTAGGGAAGCCGTCAGCGAGCGGAATCTGCAGAAGCAGATTCTGGGGCCAATCACGCGCTTACGCCGGGGTATTCGACTGAAACAGTCTGCGTTGAAAAAGGCACGACTGCGCAACGCGAATGCGTTAGGCGTGCTGCTAGGCGAAGGGCTGGCCAAGGAAAATGCACATAAAGACGACGAAACAAATATAGAGTCGCAACAGCAGTGGAGGGGCTCGGTTGCTCGTAATGTTGTGCTCATGGAAGCCGTTCTGAACAAGGCTGTCGATACACAAACTCCACTCGATAACTTCGATGCGTCTGTTGCTGATCAGACCGATACCGATCCTGTTTTTGATAGCGTTGACGAACCTCAGGTCTTGGCTGCCCGATTGAGCGACCTGCTGACTCAGACACTGCCCAACTACGTTCAAAGTGCAAAATTGGAGTCCCATGCCCATGGCAAGCCGTCGCGGTTGATACGGTATTGGTTACCCGTAACCATCGGAACACTCTCTGGGAGTACAATCCTCCGCATCCTGTTTAATCGTCGAGCTGATCTTTTGCAATGGGTTCGAGATCTCGGTCATACTGTAATTGACTTTTGGCAAAATTGGGTGGTCGAGCCGCTGCGGCATGTCATTCAAACAATTCGTCATGATGAAGCTGGTGAAGTGAGTCTTTTGTCGAAGCGATCGCTGCAGGGAGATCAAGAATCCCTGGAGCGCATGGTCGTCGACTTTGCAATTGATAATCCATTTTCGGCGACTGGCCGCAACAAACCGCTCACCACTGCGGAAGTTAATGAAATCCGCACAAGGGTGCGTGAAGGGGACGTCACACCGGTGCTTAAAGCGTACGAACAAGACCTTGCTTCGCCTTTCATGAGTGCTGTCCGAGGTAACCTTGTCCGTGCGCTTCTTATCCAGATCCAAAAAACGAAGGTTGACATCGATGTGGCCATGGGAGGAATCGATTCTCTGCTCAAGTCGCAAGAACTTGTTTTTGGCGTAGCTGGTCTTACGCCTGGCATTCTCGCCACATACTTTACCCTTCAATATTTCCTCTCTACCTTGTCCAAGAAGCGTTATCTTCGTTCTTCGCGACGCCAAGGGGGCATGCTCCGTCTTTTGCGCAACATTGACAGGATCATAACCAATGCAACTCCTACTGAATACGGAGAACTCCCCTATCGAGACCTGGGTCAGTTGATATGCGAGGTCCATGCTCTCCGTCAGGCTGCCCACTATGTCATGCCGCCTCGCGTCTTTGCCGATTTGGCCGTGGACACTGATCAACTTTGCGACGTCAGAATGGGCGTTGCGCGACAAGTTACCATTGCGAAAAGGATCAGATGGGGATACGCGTATTACTTTTCATGAATAGCTTATTTGTGAGCCCGTGAGCGTTGTGTTACTGTTCATGGTACTTTGCATGGTCATTCACCTTCTTCAGCCAACGAGATCTTTTTCATTGCCACGTTGTTTCTTGAAATGAGGCCAACCAATTCCATATTTGGGACAACTTTGTTCTCAACAAATTGACTCTACCCAGCTGTATAATTAAACCTTTGGGCCAAAACCTGCACTTAACCATAGACAACACTTCCGAACACCCTTGCGCCGGTGTCTCTATCTCTACAACGTTGCGAGCTCTTAACAAGGGAATGATCACTGGCATTGCATGTCGTAGTGTCATTTATCCAAGTCAGGCCAAAACAAAAAATACCGAGAACCAGAAAGAGATGCCAAAGTTCCAACTCATCGCAGTCCAATGGGGATGATCCGGACCCGCGGGCGACGAGCGTATTTGCCGAAGATATCTCTGACCATCGTCTAGGTGGCTATCATCCGATTTGTCTTGGGGATACCTTTAGTGAGAACTGTTACAAAATCTTACCCAAATTGGGCTATAGTTCCCATTCGAGAGTTTGGGCGGCTAGAGATCGACAGTATGCATCTATATAACGTGCCAGTGCAAAGCTTACCTGATGTAGACGACGGGAGTACCTGGCGGTCAACGTATGACAAGCTGACGCCAAGGACAAGGCCAAGATGATGCGAGAGGTTTCAATAGGCGACAATCATCCTAGCAAAACCCGCCTGCTGGTGATGCTTGGCTACTTCCATCACGAAGGGCCAAATGGAGTTCACAGTTGCGTCGTTGAACAGCTTTATGGATCCAATACTCGACATGTTGGGAGCAACTACTTTGGACTTGGGCAGGAGCTACCGGGAGAGCTATGCAAAAGCATTGCCAAATAGATTCTTCTAGGCATCGACTGCTTGCATCAAAACGACATCGTTTATGGAAATCAGCATAACACAACCCGTCACTAAACATATTTATCATGGAACAGACTTATTCATCAATCATATCGGTTTTGGGCTCTCCAAAATGGACGAAATACACAAGTTACCGGAACACAACTTTATGAAGCTGCTCACTAAACCATATCACATCAAGGATACTGGTGGTACTGATTTTATGGAAGATTGACCACAGAGACCTGGAGCTCCCTAATACTTGGTCGGACCTACGTCTTGTCCAGTACAACTGTCGACCAATCCGCCTCCCATCAAGATAATTGGTTTCGACGAGGCATTTCCGAACTCAGATCCTTCGGACTGAATTTTCCCATCGATATGGGTACAACCACCGGAAAGTGTACTGGGCAACAAACTCGATCATCGGGTTGACTACTGAAGTTTTGCTTGCACGGTATGTTAATTCAGATGAGTGGAAAATGGGCTGACCTCCCAGGTGATGGAGTTCCTCCTAGGAGACACAATCTTTGGCGACATCATGGCAAACAAAGAAGCAAATTATTACCGACATGATTCAAATGACGGGAGAGGACGTGTTACCTCGCTGGCGGCCCGCCTGGGAAAGGTTATACGAGGAAGAGACACTACTAGAAATCCAATACAAGGATTATCAACAAATTGAACAAGCCGTGCAACAAGACATCAATGCCCGCAACCTAGCTGAGAACTATCGTGCTTTGTTCTATCCAAACCCAGACCCAGAGTCAGAACCACCCGAACACCGTTATATGGAAGAAGTTTATGAGCTTGAAGGCGATCAGAAGATTCATTTCCCGCCGGAAGAACATCAGAATTACATGTTTTCGGCCAAATCCATGCTTCGAATGGACCCTAGAGCTCGGGCATCCGCACAAATTATCTCCAGTCTCTAGTTTCTGAATTAAGCCAGCAGCTGACTAGGGAGGTGAATTCTGATGGAGAGGCTTGTGTGTACAGCGTCAGGTATCGAGGTTTCTCATGGAAAAAGGGCGCATCACAAATGGGCAGAGGTTGGAAAGTTATAATCCAATGGAGTCATGGAAAATCTTTACTAAGTAAGAAGAGACTTCTGGGGAAGGTGAAACAAAACTTCGATCAGCATCGTCATACAAAAAATTCTAATCCAATTTTAGTTGCCTTCGGATATTGAATTCGTACCGGTCGTTAACAAAGAACCTACCTTGTGTGTCGGAGGACTCTGCATGGGTGGAGATGGTGCAATACACACTTCTCCATTCGATGAAACCATTGATTGATCGGTCCGTTTGCAAAAGCGAATGTTTTACAGCTGAGCATACGAATTGTTCATACGGAAGGTCTTCCAGAGACCGTCTATGCGGGGTTGTTAAACGTAGCACGTCGGGTATTTCACATTATGACGAGCTCCTCACTTCTTTCCACTCTTCTTGATTCCCTGACTGCCAGTGTTCATGGGTCCTTTGCCTATATAATGGCAAATTAGCTGACATTTGGGAGTTCGTACGGGCTGTATACATACCACTGGCCTTTTTAGCTAGTTCTTCGCGGGCCTTTTTATCCGCAGCTTGCTTTGCTTTGAATGCCTTATCTGATTGTCGTGAGTTTTCAGGCTTCCCGCGCAACACGATGATCCCCCACCTTGCTCATCCTCTTCAGTGACCTTTTTCTTTGGCTTTTTGTTATGAATTGGATTTGTGCCTGTTCCTTGGCCAGAAGGCATGATTGCAGTGTTTTCGATTTGGTGGTGGTGGTGGTTGATTGCTGCGGGGTGCGGGCCAATAGGATTTCTCGGGAGAATCCGCCCACATTCCATCAAACAGCAGCAACAGCAGCGGCATTACGATATCGTAAATTGAGACACTGGATACCCACGCGCACTCTTCACTGCTGGCTACAGCCGCCCGTCATGCATCCTGGGCCTGGAACTTCCTTGCGCGTACCTTTCCGAGCAGAACTACAAGCATTAGCCACCTGCAGCGCCAGCTAGCCCAGCGGCCGAGATTGTATGTTACTGGAGCTTCAATAGCAGCAGCCACATTACTTTACGTCCTTGCACCCTCGCTATTTGGCAATGGCAGCACTGTTCGACATGCAAAGAGCCAAGCAAACGGTGTGGTTGGCCTTACCAACCTGGCAAATGACTGCTTCATCAACAGCGTCCTCCAGGCCCTCGCCGGCTTGCCGAGTTTGCGGGAATACCTTCAGGGAGTACGAGATAATCGCCCCGCAAATACCGAAAGCGAGGGAAAGGATGAGTCCTTGCGTTTCGGATGGGTTACCATGGGACTGAAAGACATGTTGGATGCCCTCAGTAACAGCAAGACGTCTAGCAAAACCATCAATGCCAATGGGTTCATTCGGGTCATGGAAAATGCGTTGCGTGGTCGTATCAGTCGCAGTCAACAAGATGCACAGGAATTCTTGCAAATCGTAGCTCAGCGTCTCGAAGACGAGCATCGGGCAATGGCTATGTCAGGGGCTGGTGTGGAGGGGATCGGTTTCCCTTTGGAAGGCCAGCTGAAATCGCAGGTCGAATGCACGCACTGCCACTTCCAACCAAAGCCTTCGGTATCTTCCTTTGTCATTCTCACCCTGCATGTACCTCCGGAGTCTGCCACTCTCAACTCCTGTCTAGATGGACTATTCAAAGTCGAGCATATTGATGGCTTTTTGTGCGATCGTTGCCGCGTAGAACACGCCCTGCAACTCAACAACAAAGAGATTGCACGATCAAATCTGCCAGAGGAAGATCGTGTTGGCTTAGAAGAGAACATATCCAAGCTAGAAGAGGCTTTACTTGACCCAGAACAGCCGCCCGCCGATGTGCAGCTGCCTCTTTCCTCTGTAGCACCTCGCAGGCGGATTGCTCGTCATACACAAATCGCGTCGTTCCCACGTATTCTGGCCTTGCATCTTAGCCGGTCTATGTGGGAATCGAGATCGAGCTCGAAGAACATGGCCGAGGTAGACTTTCCTGAATCGCTGATGCTTGGCGGACTGTTGAACCGCCGAAAGTATCGTCTTTCTAGTGTCATTACGCATCGTGGCGGCCACAACAGCGGTCACTACGAAACCTATCGGCGTAACCAACCTAGCGAAAGATGGTGGCGAATTAGCGATGAATATTCCCGCCAATGCAAGACGACACATGTTTTGGCAGCGAGGCGGGAAGTGTATATGTTGTTTTATGAGATGGAGTAGAGTAGACTAGGCGGGATGACATCCGCACTGCCCATCGTAGGTCTCGTAACAACTGTACAAATACCTCATACAAAGCAAGACTCCCAGCTTCTACCAAGGATATCCACAGAAACAACAGCAACCTAACAGCATGTCTTGCCGC
Source organism: Piedraia hortae CBS 480.64 (assembly GCA_010093745.1). Taxonomy (NCBI): domain Eukaryota; kingdom Fungi; phylum Ascomycota; class Dothideomycetes; order Capnodiales; family Piedraiaceae; genus Piedraia; species Piedraia hortae. The sequence goes on from MU005987.1 coordinate 189,138, forward strand.
CGCCGCCGCCGCCGGCGGCAACGCTAACGGCCGAGGATTGATTGGGCTGCGTGGGCTGCTGCGTGTCTACCAATCGCTTCTTAATGTCACTAGCCAGGCTGAAGAACGCCTTCTCCACGTTGATGTTGCTCTTGGCGCTAACCTCCATGAAGGGAATTCCAAGCTCGTCCGCAAGCGCTTGACCTTGCTCCGTCGATACCGCGCGCTTCTCTTCCCAGTCGCACTTGTTGCCAATCAGGATCTTGTTCACCCCCTCGGTGGCGTGCTGTTCAACGTTGGAGAACCATGTCCGAATATCTGCGCGATCGGTCAATGCCAGCCCAGAGCCAAGTGGCGAAACTACTCACTGTTGAAGCTCCGCTCGTCCGTCACGTCATACACCAGCAGAATACCCATGGCGCCCCGATAATACGCCGTGGTGATGGTGCGGAAGCGCTCCTGTCCTGCCGTATCCCATATCTGCAGCTTCACCCGCTTGCCGTCTAGCTCAATGGTGCGGATCTTGAAGTCAATTCCGATGGTGGTGATGAAAGATGGCGTGAAGGAATCCTCGCTAAAGCGCAGCAGGCAGCACGATTTTCCAACGCCAGAGTCCCCGATCAAGAGCAGCTTTATAAGGAAGTCATAGTTGCGTGAGCCGGCCATGGCCAAGAAATTTGCAGATGATTCGCTGGCTTCTTCTCTCGCTGCGTGTTTGGAGCCGCTGTCTTCGCGTGATCATACAGGTGACGGGAGGTGCCAAGTGGAACCAGCAAATAGCGCACGGGTCGACCCGTTCCCCGCATTCATCATCACCCGACACTCAAAGACATGAAGGGTACCCGTTGCCCCGCAAAGACGAACCAACGCACAAGAATGAGTCTTGCCATGGGAAAGGCGTATCCTTGAGTCAAAGCCAAATCTTCTCATGTCGGAATTACACGTGTAGCGTCAATCAACCCCACTGATGTCTGAAATGTTTCCATCGTGTCATCGAGGAGATGAGCAAGCCAAGCCCAATGAGCAAAGGCTTTTGGGCGTAAGTCCTAGCATAATGAGCAAACATCGGCGGGCCCCCGATGTTTGAAAAAAATGTTTGGTCTAAAAAGACGTCAAAATGATGGTAGAGTGCTCTAGAGTGTATGGAAAGGTGTTTTGGGAGATTCTGGAGGGGGTCGAAAAAAT